>VONZ01001519.1:0-131453 GCA_012976165.1 Labeo catla
ATCAGTTGAAATGGCTGAAAAATCATAAATACAACCAATCGTAATAAAATTTAAGGGCTTATCACTTTTGACCAACAGGTGGTGCTGTTTTCAAATTGATGTGACGTGTTCTGTGTGAAATGACAATGACACACACAAAGTTTGCCGTCATTATGTCAAAGCTTTGCAGAGATACAGCCTCAGATGTAGTTTGGCATCTTTCCAGCAAATTCGTTGATGCTCTAAACGAAAACGGTTTCGTGTATCGACACGAAATTCATAACTTTTTGCCAGCATGGTCTGAAGATGATCTGAGTCAAATTTGGTGAAGATTGGACTAACAGTCTAGGAGGAGATTGAAAAAGTAGGTTTTGTACATTAATCAAAATGGAGGACAGGAAGTTTGGCCAATTTCGGCATAATGGATATCAATGTTCTCGGCTTGACCCAAAGAATCTATTGACATCAGTTTCATTACAATAGGCTAATGTAAGCAGAAGTTATTAGCATTTTTGTAAATTTCATTATTAATGTTTAGTGAATGGCGTATTACTTCTGACCCATAGGTGGCACTATTACCAAATTGATGTGGCTTGGTCAGAGTGTGGTGACAATAGCACATATAAAATTTGGTGTCAATATGTCAAAGCTTTGCAGAGATACAGACTCGGATGCAATTTGGCATCTTTCCAGTAAATTCGTTGATGCGCTAAACGAAAACGGTTTCGTGTATCGCCACGAAATCCATAACTTTTGGTCAGCATGGTCTGAAGATGATCTGAGTCAAATTTGGTGAAAATTGGACTAACGGTCTAGGAGGAGTTCGAAAAAGTAGGTTTCCAACATGAATCAAAATGGCGGACAGGAAGTTCAGCCAAAATTGGCAAAATTGGTATCGGTGTTCTCAGCATGACCGAAGGAATCTATCAAAATCAGTTTCATTTCAATAGGCTAATGTACGCAAAAGTTATTAGCATTTTTTGAAATTTCGTTATAACTTTTGACCACAAGGTGGCGCTGGCCCCAAAATTTGTATGTACATTCCGGGCATGGTGCCGAACATTTTTGTAATTAATGTCGAAACGATACGCTAATCCGTTCTCAAGATACAGCATTTTAAAGCTAAATTCAAAATGGCCGACACCCAAAATGGCTGACATGGGAAAATTGGATATGGTTCGACTCGGCATGATTCACCGAATCTAAAGAGACCGGTTTCATGATTTTTGGCCAAACTATTCAGACGTTATAAGCAAAAAGACCCATTTTTCATATCTCCTGACCACTAGGTGGCACTGTGCTGAAACACTGCAGGTAATCTCAGGTCATGCTTGTCATAACACACACCAAGTTTGGCCTCAATATGACAAACCGTTGCAGAGATATAGCCTTACAACCATTTTTGCGTGCTTTTCGTAGAATTTATTCGCGCGTCATTCGAAAACGTTTTGACTAATCAACTTGAATTCCATAACTTTTTGCCAGCATGGTGTGAAGATGATCTGAGCCAATTTTGGTGAAAATCAGACAAACCGTCTAGGACGAGTTCGAAAAAGTAGGTTTTACAAATAAAAATTTATAGAAAAAAAACTAAACCTTACAATTTTTGAATTTTGGACTTCATTCGACTCGGCATGAGCCAAGGATTCAGAGGAAAAAAGAATTTTGATTCTGTGCCTTACGGTTCAAAAGTTATTAGCATGAAATTATTGAAAGTTTGTACAGGTGGTGGCGCTAGAGAGTTTGAGTTAGAGACTCCAAACTTGCTATGGTTAATGTTGGGACTGTCCTCTATCAGTGTGCAAAATTATACAACTTTCCCGCAAGCGGTTCTATGGGCTGCCATACACTTGCGGCGGAAGAGGAAGAAGAAGAAGAAGAAGAAGAAGAAGCGGAATAATAAATATAGCTGCAAGCAGCAATTGCGGGGCCAAGCACAAAAGAGGCAGAATGAGGAGTTAAGCACGGCAAGGAGCAGCAGACCGACTACAACAGTGAGTAACTTAAGCCATTTTAGGATAATATCAGTTGAAATGGCTGAAAATCATAAATACAACCAATCGTAATAAAATTTAATGGCTTATCACTTTTGACCAACAGGTGGTGCTGTTTTCAAATTGATGTGACGTGTTCTGTGTGAAATGACAATGACACACACAAAGTTTGCCGTCTTTATTTCAAAGCTTTGCAGAGGTACAGCCTCAGATGTAGTTTGGCATCTTTCCAGCAAATTTGTTGATGCGCTAAACGAAAACGGTTTCGTATATCGACACGAAATTCATAACTTTTTGCCAGCATAGTCTGAAGATGATCTGAGTCAAATTTGGTGAAGATCGGACTAACGGTCTGGGAGGAGTTCGAAAAAGTAGGTTTTGTACATTAATCAAAATGGCGGACAGGAAGTTTGGCCAATTTCGGCATAATGGGTATCAATGTTCTCGACTTGACCCAAGGAATCTATTGGCATCAGTTTCATTCCAATAGGCTAATATAAACAGAAGTTATTAGCATTTTTGTAAATTTCATTATTAATGTTTAGTGAATGGCATATTACTTCTGACCCATAGGTGGCACTGTTACCAAATTGATGTGGCTTGGTCAGAGTGTGGTGACAATAGCACATATAAAATTTGGTGTCAATATGTCAAAGCTTTGCAGAGATACAGACTCGGATGCAATTTGGCATCTTTCCAGTAAATTCGTTGATGCACTAAACGAAAACGGTTTCGTGTATCGACACAAAATCCATAACTTTTTGCCAGCATGGTCTGAAGATGATCTGAGTCAAATTTGGTGAAAATTGGACTAACGGTCTAGGAGGAGTTCGAAAAAGTAGGTTTTCAACATGAATCAAAATGGCTGACAGGAAGTTCAGCCAAAATTGGCAAAATTGGTATCGGTGTTCTCAGCATGACCGAAGGAATCTATCAAAATCAGTTTCATTTCAATAGGCTAATGTACGCAAAAGTTATTAGCATTTTTTGAAATTTCGTTATAACTTTTGACCACAAGGTGGCGCTGGCCCCAAAATTTGTATGTACATTCAGGGCATGGTGCCGAACATTTTTGTAATTAATGTCGAAACGATACGCTAATCCGTTCTCAAGATACAGCATTTTAAAGCTAAATTCAAAATGGCCGACACCCAAAATGGCTGACATGGGAAAATTGGATATGGTTCGACTCGGCATGATTCACCGAATCTAAAGAGACCGGTTTCATGATTTTTGGCCCAACTATTCAGAAGTTATAAGCAAAAAGACCTATTTTTCATATCTCCTGACCACTAGGTGGCACTGTGCTGAAACACTGCAGGTAATCTCAGGTCATGCTTGTTATAACACACACCAAGTTTGGCCTCAATATGACAAACCATTGCAGAGATATAGCCTTACAACCATTTTTGCGTGCTTTTCGTAGAATTTATTCGCGCGTCATTCGAAAACGTTTTGACTAATCAACTTGAATTCCATAACTTTTTGCCAGCATGGTCTGAATATGATCTGGATCAATTTTTGTGACAATCGGTGCAACGGCCTAGGACGAGTTCGAAAAAGTAGGTTTTACGAACAATTGAGAATAGCGAAAAAACTAAACCGTACGATTTTTGAATTTTGGTGTCCATTCGACTCAGCATAAGCCAAGGAATCAGAGGAAAAAAGAATTTTTGTTGTGTGGCTTACGGTTCAAAAGTTATTAGCATAAATCTTTTGAAAGTTTGGACAAGTGGTGGCGCTAGAGAGTTTGAGTTAGAGACTCCAAACTTGCTATGGTTAATGTTGGGACTGTTCCCTATCAGTGTGCAAAATTATACAACTTTCCCGCAAGCGGTTCTATGGGCTGCCATAGACTTGCGGCGGAAGAGGAAGAAGAAGAAGAAGAAGAAGAAGAAGAAGAAGCAGAATAATAATAACGCCAACGGATACAATAGGTGCCACCGCACCTCTGGTGCTTGGCCCCTAATAATAACGCCAACGGATACAATAGGTGCCACCGCACCTCTGGTGCTTGGCCCCTAATAACGCCAACGGATACAATAGGTGCCACCGCACCTTCGGTGCTTGGCCCCTAATAACGCCAACGGATACAATAGGTGCCACCGCACCTCTGGTGCTTGGCCCCTAATAATACGAGATACGTATGCCAAAAAAGACTTGACGTGTGTGCTGTAATGGAGTGATCGTTGTGAAGCGAGATACCAAATAAACCAAATAATTGTCTTTATCTTAAGAAAAAGTCAATATGGTCCTGCTCTAGCTGTCTGAATATTCAGTCTCTCCCTCTGTATGTTGAGTGTGGTCAGCATTTTTACAGATTGTTAGCTCATGCCTATATTTTTTAAGTTTCATCTTAAACTATGTAAGCAGGAACTTGTAAAAATATGTTTAGCATTTGAAAAGTTGGTCAATCGCTCATCCAAAGCTTTATCCTACTGTGGTGTTATAATACATTTTCTGCAAAGGTTGTACTTGTTGTTAGAATGCTTCAAATTGGGCCAGGTTTGTTTTAGGAGCATTCCCTTGTTTGCCAAACTAGTCTTAAGTGATATTATTCACATTAAACAGGTTAATGAACTCTTTCAGAATCTATACTTGTAATAATGCATAAAATAATTTCAGCTAAATGATAAAACAAACTTAAGGATGTTGTTGGCAGTTTGTGGGGTGTCTAAAAAGCTGTGTGTGTGTGTGTGTGTGTGTGTGTGTGTGTAAGTGTAAGAGAGTTTGAAAGAAAAAAAATGTTTTGGGTTAAAGATGTGATTTTACTACAAACTATGAGCACTCTAAGTTGGAAACATAACACTGTTTTTTCCCAACAAACCGGTTGTCAACAGGTCAAAAAAGTCAATTTTTGTTGTGTTTTGATTAGAAAGTCAGATATGGTATATAAAGTAAGTATTTTTTATTGATTAATATGATAGAATTATGGTGAATTTACAAGGTTATGTATTTATACAACAATGTTTCATGAACTCGCTGGTTACTGTATACATATTTAAGAGAAATGCATAACCAGTTTTAATCAATCTAAAGTTTTTAGTCCGCATTACAAATATCTTAAAAGAAGAGGCTTTCATACATTCTATTTTCATTTGTTTCAGGACACTGTTGCACAAAAACTTACTTTTTAAACTGTTTGAACAGTAATATTGAACTTTACAAATATTTTACACATACTTAACATCTTAACACATCTGTATCAGTAAGATATCAATGTCATCACAACCCGTCAGACACATCAGCTTGGGGTGATAAGATGGGTCTTATCAAATACTTGATCATTTATTATATCAATTATTTGATCAAATCTTAGTCAAATAAAACTAAAAGACAGTTGTTTGTATTTTAATAAAATAAAGCTTTACAGTGTGACAATAAATATGTTGCATTTAAACAGCATGGTTAATAATACCATTTTAAAGTGAGAAAGAAAATCTAATCTGATGTAAAGATGGGGTCACTTGTTTAAGACATTCTTTTGTTGCAGACAAGCTTACGACAGGAAATTTTTTGTCTATTTAGGTCTGTAAGCGTCTTGCACTCATCAGCCAGAGGATCATTTGACAACTTCTAATCCTCATCATGGCTTTAGGTCTGAAAGATCTAAAAATCTACAAAACTTAACTTATTTGTTAAAACAAACGTTACATCATTATTTAATCTTGCGGCTTTCCATCATCAAGTGGATTTTGTATGCATGTTTGTGTTTATGTTTGAGTTTGCATGTTTGTGTTTGTGTTTGCATTTGAGTTTGCATGTGTCTGTCTTTTTGTGTTTGTTTCTGCATGTTTGTGTTTGCGTTTTAGTTGCATGTTTGCGTTTGCATTTATATTTGACATTTTGTGTTTGAGTTTGCATTTATGTTTTGTGTTTTTGCATTTGTGTTTTTGCAGTTTATGCATTTATGTTTTGTGTTTTGCATTTGTTTGCATTTGAGTTTGAATGCATGTTTGTGTTTGCATTTTTGAGTTTGCATGTATGTTCATGTTTTAGCTGCATGTATGTTTGCGTTTGCATTTACGTTTGCCATTTTGTGTTTGAGTATGTATGTATGTTTGTGTTTGAGTTTGCATTTATGTTTTGTGTTTTTGCATTTGTGTTTTTGCAGTTTATGCATTTATGTTTTGTGTTTTGCATTTATGTTTGCATTTGAGTTTGAATGTATGTTTGTGTTTGCATTTGTTTGCATTTGAGTTTGCATGTGTCTGTCTTTTTGTGTTTGTTTTTGCATGCATGTTTGCATTTCCATTTATGTTTGCCATTTTGTGTTTGAGTTTGTATGTATGTTTGTGTTCGAGTTTGCATTTATGTTTTGTGTTTGCATTTGAGTTTGAATGTATGTTTGTGTTTACGTGCATGTTTGTTCTTTGTTTTTGCGTGCATGTTTGTGTTTGAGTTTTGCATATATGTTTGTGCTTGTGTCTGTGTTTGTGTTGAGGATTGAAAAATCTAGGAGTGAATATAACGAAATAACAAATGTAACTAAACGAACAAAATTCACTAAAATGAAACAAGAATTTTGTCAAAACAATCACCTTCATCTCTATTTAAGTTTGTTGTTATCGACTTCTTTATCTATCTAACCTCATCCTGAACACCAGTTTGAAGCCACATTCACCAGATCCACATTATAAACATTCCTGTTTTTCTTAGACAAAATATTTTCTTCCTCAACATTACCCACCAATCTCACCAGATGCCCTCACACAAATCCAGCTGTGTGCTGTAAAAAGGTTCAGTGCACATCCTTTGACCTACTGAACTTTTTGGCAAAGTTCACAACACCAGTAGACCCAGCTGCGCTCACAGGTGTATACCATAAATGGTTGGAACAGATATCTGTTTGATCACTGAACATCTTAGAAAAAATATCTGTTTTGATCACTGAACTTTACCTGAACTTTACCTGACACACCCCCCACAAAAGTTAAAAATGCCAGCTAGCCACAATTAGACTGTAAATGAGTCGCAAACCCCCAGAAACCATCTTTAGAGTTTTACAACACTGGCTGATCTGATAAGCCATGCATCAATGATCGTAGACCCCACTCACCAACCCCACTGTTTTATTAGGCTGTGTGATACAAGCTTTTTACATTTCGTGTGATGTTGTTAAGTTTAGACGATTAACTACATGCGCGTGAACGTGTGTTTTAACTACCAGTCCACAAGTCTTACGGTAGTTACGAAAATCCTCTCTTGTTTTTGTTGTGTATCGTGGAACAAAACATTTGCATTCACCTTGATATTTTAACTACCTACATGTACATGCATAAGTGCATTTCAACTGATATAACAGGCCGTAAGTTCTAAGACTGACAAAAATCAAAGAGTGAATAAATAAATTAAATTAATGAAGTGTGAATAACTAAATAAAATAAACTAAAATAAAGAAACATTTTCCTGTGGCTTAGGAGAAGTTTGTTTGAAAGGAAACTGGTATGATCTTTAAAATGAAAAACTACTTGTATTAATATTAAGACAGGAAGGATGCTTTCGTCAATTAAGAAATGTCATAGATTTATTAACCCTTTAACTGTCACTCCCATTTTTGAACATATACGTGAAAATGCACTATCCAAACTTACATTTTTATAATTCATGATGTACATTTTCCATGGTAATGCAATGTCTGATTTTAAAATGGTTTTCAAAAGATAAATTTTGAGACCAAAAGTTTTCAATTGATATATAATTGCTTACGATTTCTAAAACATGATAGGGAAAAACATAATTTGAAGCACAAACAGTGGCCAAATATCTATTTAGGAGTCTTAGACCTTTCCAACAATATACAGTTTTGTCACGATTAGATTAGGATCTATTTGTAATATGGTGAAGTAAACTTAGGCGTCCCAGCTGTGCGGATGGTTGACAGTTTAGTAAAAGTCTTTTTTAATTTTAAAATGTTTATTTTGTTTAATTCTTTTATCATACATTTGAATCTTTGCGTTGGCCTCTGCTTACGGCGTTAGGGGGGGCAGGGCTTGACCGTTGCATCCCTAACTTCATTTTGAGTTTAGGCAGCAATGGAGAGGATGTATTTTCGTTGAACTGTGTAAGATGTTTGGTTCTTTTTCTTCTCTTTTACTTTAACGCTTGTATCCTTGTAGCTTTTTAAAAGTGCAACATAGATTTTGACAACTATCGTATGCTATTTTACAAGAACGTGTCTGATACTTATTTTTTGTTTGTTTGTTTTAGATCAGTGTAAGATGTTCGACACTTTTTATTTTCTAAGTTGTAACAAACACTACCTTTTTGAAATTGTAATGCTAGACTACAACATAGATTATATCTTATGGTGTTGCTGATATTTGTTTGTTTTAGATCAGCGTAAGATGCTCAACTCTTTTTCTTTTCTTTTACTTTAACTCTTGTATCAGCAACAAACTCTACCTTTTTAAAAAGTGCAACATTTTTGACAACTACCATATGCTATTTTACAAGATGTGTCTGATACTTTTTTGTTTTAGATCAACGTAAAATGCTCGACTCTTTTTCTTTTCTTTTACTTTAACTCTTGTATGAGTAAAAAAACTAGCGTTTTTAAAACTGCAACATAGATTTGTCAACTATAGTATGCTATTTTACAAGAACATGTCTGATACTTTTTTTTTTTGTTTTAGATCAGCGTAAGATGTTCGACTCTTTATTTTCTAACTTGTAACAAACTCTACCTTTTTAAAATTGTAATGCTAGACTACAACATAGATTTTGACAAGTATCTTATGCTGTTGCTTAACGATCACATCTGATACTTTTTGTTTTTGTTTTGTTTTAAATCAACGTAAGATGCTCGACTCATTTTTCTTTTACTTTAACTCTTGTAGGAGTAAAAAAAAACTCTACCTTTTTTAAAAACATTTAATTTTGCAATATTTTGACAACTAGCGTATGCTTTTGTTTTACACAAACGTGTCTCGCTACTTTTTGTTACTGGTTAACGATCGTATTTGATCAATCAACAAAATTGTTTAACAATACATAAATGCTCATCTTGGCTTGTTTTACTGTTTCTGGAAAACACCGTCGTCACAGTGTTTCTACTGAATGTGAAAAACTTTAATAAATAAAAAAAAAAAACTATCCCCTTGATCCCGTTTTACCCCAACCGTTTCACACTTTAAAGTTTAAAGCACATAGTTTTGAACATTTTACAATGCCCCCCACTTCAAAAACACTTTCCCAAACAATAAGATAACGGTCATAAATTCCTTTGAATCACTGAGGTGAATAAACAGATGTACAAACAGATGGCCAGTTCGGGGTTGGGGGGTGTAGAAAAACAGGTGTCCAAACAGGTGTCCAGTTGGGGGGAGGAATTTTTATATTTTGACACAGAAGGTGCCCGGGATTCTCTCTTCTCTGCCGCCTGCCCTGACCTGGATTTGTTTACTGGACTGTGATTCTCTGCCGCCTGCCCTGATCTGTATCTGTGTATTGGACTGTGATTCTCTGCCACCTGCCCTGACTAGTTTCTGGATTTTGATTCTGTTTATTCACTACTTGCTCCTATCAGTATCTGTGATTAATAAACGGCACATGGACCCTTACTCAACAGACTCATCATTACAGTATTAGCGCACTGCTGCCTCTCATTGGTTTATTAAGGTCCTGGGGTCGGCTAAGGCGCCGGCGGGAGCACTCGCATTTTTTCCAGATGACAGCAAAAAGAACTTAAATTGCTCCCTCAATTTTAATTGGACACATAAAAGTAATACATCACCTGAATCTGTAGAAAGTTTACTTTTATTTGTGTACGCTCAACATATCAACAAATGTTCGTGGTTTTTGTAAATAAAGAAAATATACAGGGTGTCATTTCAGTCTTCTCAGTCTCCGTGAATATCCAGTTGAAATGCATCAATAAAATGCAATATGCATATGCATTCTATCTATATGCATTCTATTCATATCAATATGCATTCATAAAATGAACTAAAACTCAGTGAATACATGACACACAAACAGAGAGATGTGTCTATAGAAAGCTTGAAATGTCTACTTTTAAATGAAGTAAGTTTAATCGAAAACACATATTCTGTGTGTAAGTAATCCATATGAAACCAATACCATGTCCTGTTTTTCCCATCTGACCTCATTACCGTTAATTAGATCAGGCCCATGGGCTGTGCGGCGCTATTGTTATTACAAACATCCATATGAGAGACGCGCGAAATGAACGCCCACATCAACTCGTAAACAAAGCAGCAACGTGTTTGTGTCGGATACTTTCGTTTTTGGAAGTCGCCGCTGAGAGGAATAAGCCTTGTATTTACTCCAGATGAGGATGCGCTGAGAGGAACAGGCTAAGCTTGTTTATCTCACAAACATAACGCCAGCGCTGCTACAGGCAGCTGACGAGAGGATCTCGTATACAGTGTAAATAATGTTTCTTATTGGCATTAGATAATGTGTTTTTCCAAAACTATAATTCCTGACTAAAATGTGTGAAATCGAGTGCAACATTTTGAAATATCATAGCAACTTTTCAATGCATCTGTAAGGCGTCAGGAATGTTTTATGTTTCATAAACAAATTGACATTAAAGTAGGGCTAATGTTTAGACGATATAAAAGTAATGTATAAGAATGCTTAGACCAGTCTTTACTGTTGAATACTCTGTCTGCAAATATCTGCTCAAACGTGTACATAATGTGCTTAATAATAATTTAGTTGCTCAGATGTTGTTTTTATACTGTATAATAATAAATACAAAGCATGTGTGCATATGATAGCTATAAAAATCACATGGGCAATATTAGTGATTGCTAATGTAACAATATTGCTCCAGGCCTGTCAACATGCGCACTGATTTATTTATTTATTTTAGTGACTAGATATCTATATGACTATTTTTTGGGATAGAAATTATAGAACTAATGCTTTTATTTAGCAAGGATGCTTTAAATTGCTCCTGATATTAACATGCTCACAGGTGTTTTTTGTTTTGCTTAGTTGTTTGTGATCTGATACCTGCACAACAGATGAATCCTGCAAACTTTTCCTCTGAGAGCACTGTACCAACATCAGATCTTCAACTACACTGATATTCTATTGGTAAAACAAGTTCCTTGACTACTGATGATGAGTTTTGCAAGCACTTAAATATCAGGTATGATTTACTTGTGTTACTTGTTGAACAGAATTCAGAAAACAGTTTTTAGGAATTACACAACACCAAAGACTGTTCACATCTCTGTGGTTAGATCAGTGTGCTTAATAATTTGTCTTTGACCTTCATAATGTATGTTTATATTATACTGCGTTGTAAATAAAATACAGATAATCTAAAACCCAAATCTCTGAATCTTCTCACATTGTTTCTTACCTGACAGTCACAGTCTCATTGATGGGCCATTAGGGGAGGGTCTTTTGTCTCTCAGGTGTGAATCACTAAATATTCAGTGCCCATTGTCACTCCCTCACATATTCCCTTTCGATCACAAAACATTAGAAATTTTAGTCTTAGAAATTTTAAATAAGTATATTGTTTTTTGTGAACAACTGAATGAGATGATATACACATCATTTTGTAGAAAAAACTCTAGCCTACCACATCCAGTTCTCAAAAGTCTTGTTGTTAGAATTTAATATCTAACCTGATTAACTGCCAAGATTCGTTTTTGGTTGAGCGATGGAGCACAGAGTCAGGATCCTGGACCATTGAGATGACCACACACAGAAAAGTGTAATTCACTCAAAGGCACTTTATTGAAGAAAGACTCTAATATTTATATGGTAACAATAGGGAAGTGAAAGATCAAACATCACACCCTTCAGGAAACAACAGTACATCATGTCGTATGATTCTCTAGGCTAGACTTATGTCATGTCTGCTTTTCAGGTTAGTATGAGAAGGGCACAGGAGGTCAGGATTATTACAATCTCACAATGGCCACTTTAAGACAGAATGTCTTACTTAACACTCCTGTGCCTCGTATAAAACAATCGTATTAGTATTAATATTAGTAATAGTATTAATGTCACATCAATATAAAACAAAACAATCATATTAGTATTACTGTTGAATCAAGATACACATGAATATGACTAATATCATTTGCAATTGAATACATGTAATCATCTGGAATCATCTTTCTGATTATAATGATATAAAATACTGCAATCATCTCTATGATTGTATCGAGTAATCAAGCAAAAAAATCTGACTCTGTTATACTTCATTTAAACTGCATCTTCCGCATTCCAGTTATACCCTTCAGGCTCTAACTGATATACACGAGCATAGCTGCTGTAATCATCTTCATCTGGTTCATTATTAGGTCTTGGATCTGGAGCTGGTGGACAAGCCCCTTCTCGTTGCGCACTTAGCATAACTTGATAAGTCCCTCTCGTTGTAAGCGAAGCAATAGTATGCATAATGGAATTGTTGATACACTGAATTAGACATGGAGCGATCAACAACACAATTAACAGTAAAACAATAATCGGTATTACAGTGGTGAAAATCCAGGTTCCCCATCCACCCCAGAGGCTGTCCAGCCAGCTAAACCAGGAGTCATCTTTTCTTGGCTCCGGGATGGATTCCCTCATGTGAGTTAGGATGTCTGTGATGTTATCTGAATTATCTAGAATATAGAAACAACAAGATACCCCCAACATTTTACAAACTCCCCCTTTCTCAGAGGTCAACAGATGGAGGACCAATCTATTTTGGATAACTGCTTCTCTCATTGTCTTTAGCTCGTCCGTGATTAGCCCTAATGCATGAGCGGTATCATTCTCCAATGACAAAACCTGCCATGCTAACCCATTGATTTTATTTAAGGCTACTGTTGTACCTACTCCAGTAAAGAATCCCGTTAAGGACCATCCTATATTTTCCCCTGGAGTTGTCCATGGATCAACTGTCTTATACCCGTTATATCGATTAGGCATGCTATGTACATCTCGTTTCTCTCTGGTCTGTTGTGCAGCATTTCCCATGATAGTCTCACTACCCCTTTTTACCAATACTGTTGTTCCTGTGGAGAGTAGAGCAGGATAACAACATCCACGCCAATCTCCTTCATCTAAATGATAATACGCCCTTCCTCCACAGGTCCAAATCATCCCTGGTGCACCATCAAGATGTGAGAACGGACACCCAAAACGCTCTATTGTTCCATTTTGATACCTAACAGTGCAGTTACTCTTACCCTGAACTGTTTTATTCACTGTTATGGTGGTTCTGCAATCTGACATCCCCACATAATGTTTTCCCTTAGTTGCACAAATACATAAATCTGCGAGGTGTGATTGCACCTGAAATGCTGGTCCTTTAAAAGGTAGGCCTGGATATGAACAATTATAATCTTTGAGCGCAAACCTCAGTGCCCTATTCTCTCTTATGTTATTTGCCATCTGGATTATCACAGTCATCTGCCTTGGCATATCACACTTGTTTTTCTCAGGGTGTAACACTTCTGAGGTTATTTGTTGTGTTTTCCACACTGACTGTAACTGCAGATCCAACACTCTCCTCCTACCTCATTCCTCAAAACACTTCTTTGCAGTAGTGCCAATGCACATGCATAATTTCCTCCACACTTAGCTTTCGCTGCCCTAACCTCCTTCATACCAACATTCATATCTGAATTCATAATAAATTCTATATTGGTTGGTGAAACATCCCATGGCGAATCAACTGGATTCGGAAAAAGTCCCATCATTACCTCTCGTATTGTCAAGTTGGGTTCTGGATGGATTACATTAATCTGTACTTCTTGATAAGCATTCCTATTCTCTCTAGCCCATGCACAATAATATAACCCAGCATCAGTGAGCTTAACGTTGTATATAGTAACTTTTAACAACCACATATGTTGTATCTTCCTGTCTTTCCAAATAACTGGTTACTGCAATCACAGTGGCTGGTCCAAGATACTTCGGCTCTCCTATCCTTGTTGGCTTCAGACTTTTGATCAGCACACTCTGGCCTGGAACAAAAGGGTGTGTAGGCTTTTCTGAGGGGAGAGGAAGATACAAAGAAACATCAGCACATATAGAGTTAAGTTTTTCTATTAAGGAAGTCACGTAGTCCTCCTGTATCACCTCCAGGTTCCCTAAAGAAGCAATGCCTTTGACCCATGGGGTCGGGAAAAGGCCTACCCATTAGTATTTCAAACGGTGATAGTTTAGTGGTGGAAGATGGAGTCGTTCTTATTTCTGTTAACACTGCTGGTAGCAGATCTACCCATTTTTTCCCTGTTTCCAGGACGGCTTTTGTCAGCCGTCCCTTAATGGTTTTGTTTAAACGTTCTACGTTCGAACATGATTGCGGATGGTACGGTATGGAGAAATGCCAATCGATGGACAATGATTTGGCCAAAAACTGCGTAACCCTGGATGCGAATGGCGTCCCATTGTCACTCTCAATGGTAGTAGGTATACCAAATCTGGGAATTATTTCTTTAGTTAGAATTTTAACCACGGTCTTAGCATCCTCTTTTGCACACGGGAACGCTTCTGGCCACTTCCAAAATCGGTCTACTATAACCAGAAGGTACTTTAAATTACCTATTGGTGGCATATGCGTAAAATCAACCTGCACATGCTGAAAAGGTGCTTTTGGGTGCAGTAATGCTTCATGTTTAATCGGTCTGTGTGGATTTACTTAGCACACGTAAGACACGAGTCCAGAATAAGCTTGGCTGTTTTATGTACATCTGCGATGCAGTACAAACGATTCATTACTTGTACTACTTTTGCACAGCTTGTATGCGACAAACCATGGTAATGCCTAATGAGGATTACCAATCCTAACTTTGGGAGTGCTATTCTTCCCTTTTCATCCCTCACAATACCATCTTTATCTGGGGCACATCAGTGTTTACTCCAGTGTTCTAAGTCAGTTTGTGTCAGTTGACTTTGCAGAATCTTAATGTCAATTTCAGGTACATTAGTTATGTGCACAGCCATAGTTACCTGACTTTTGTTACCCATATCAAATGGCGGTTTAATCTGGGCCTTTACGGCTTGCTTTGCAGCCTCATCTGCTTTTCTATTTCCTACAGCTTGTTCATCATCTCCTGCTGCGTGACCTTTCACTTTTACTATGGCCACTTCGGCAGGTAGCTGTACTGCTTCAGTTAACTGTCCTATTAGGTTTGAATGCGCTATTGGTTTACCATCTGCTGTCTTGAAATCCCTAGCTTCCCATGTTCTGGCAAAGTGATGCACTACCCCCCATGCATACTTTGAATCAGTATAAATTGTTACCCGTTTTCCCTCCATCAGCTTACATGCTCTTATTAACGCTAACAATTCTGCAGCTTGCGCTGAATTATAGTCTAAGGCATAAGCTTCTATTGTTTCCCCAGTTTCTGACACCACAGCATACCCACAAAGGTAGACAACATCAAAAGGTTTTGAACATGATCCATCAACATATATGTGCTCCCCCCCATCCAGGGGCGAATCCAAGAGATCGGCGCTGGAAGAACATGAGGAAGTCAATTCAATGATACAATCATGATTTTCATTACCATCTATCATGTCAGCCATTCCAAGAACCCCTAATAAAGCAGGATTAATTGACGATGTTGGCTGAATGGTGAGGTTTTTTGTGGCCAGCAGAATTGCCTCGTAGCCTGAACGTCATTGCGCTGTCATGTGTTGCGTCTGCATGTTGTGTAGGATTGCTCCTACCTGATGTGAAGTATATACAATCATTGGATGCAACAGGACAATCTTCTCAGCCATCTGCACCACTATAGCAGCCGCTGACACAGCATGAAGACATGCTGGCATGCCTGCAGCTACATTATCCAATTTTCTAGACAGGTAAGCTACAGGTCTGTAGGTGGAACCATGCTGTTGCAGCAGGACACCCATGGCCACCCCCTCCGTCTCCCGGACATGCAAATGGAACTCTTTTTGGAAATTGGGGAGTCCCAGGGAAGGGGCCGTGGTGATGGCCTTCTTCAATGCCGTGAAGTGCATTTCTTCCTCGTCAGTCCAGTTCAACAGCGTTTTAGGTGGAGCTTTGTGATCGATTAGACTTCTCAGATATTTGTCATGTATCGCACAGTCAGGTATCCAGGATCTACAATAGTTCACAAGTCCCAAAAAGCTTTGAAGCTGCTGCACAGTTTGTGGGGACTTCATCTTCCTGATCATCTGGACCCTGTCCGTGGAAATCGCTCGCAAACCTGGCATTATTATGTGTCCCAGGTATGTTACCTTAGGCTGGACCCACTGGAGCTTTTCTTTCGAGGCTTTAAACCCAGCTTGTGCAAGGACATTGCAGACGATGATGGAGGCTTTCTCACAGTCCTCATGCGTTTCCGAAGAAATGATCAGGTCATCTGCGTACTGGAGGACACAGACTGTGGAAGGCAGGCCAGTCATTTTGGCCAGTGTCCTTTGAACAGCCGCCAAGAAGACTGCGGGGGAGTCCACGTAGCCCTGGGCAAGGCGTGTCCACATATATTGTGCATTTTGGAAAGTGAATGCTAGAATCGGCTGCGTCTCTGGATGCACAGGTACAGAGAAGAAAGCTGCACACAAATCAATGACTGTAAAATACTTATGCGCACATGGTATAGAATTGATAACAATTGGAACATTAGGCACAATTGGTGCTAATGGCATTATCAATTTGTTTATGGCCCTCAAATCTTGAGTCAGACGCCATGTTTTTCCATCAGCTTTTACCACCGGATTAATGGGTGTGTTGTATGGTGAATGAGTCGGCACGAGGACACCCTGCTGGACAAAATTGTCAATCAATGGTTTAATACCAAGTTCCTTGTCTTTGGACAAAGGATATTGTTTAATGTAGACTGGCTGTTTAGTTTTAAGCTTTGCTTTATACGGTTCCATGTCAATAAAACCTGTTTCGTCTTTATATTGTGACCATAATGATGGATCAATCATAGTCTCTACCATTGGTGGTATGTCAGCCTTGGATTCAGCTGGTTGTGGTTCGCTGTGTTCTTCCCATGTAGGCAAAGGATTCATTGAGGCCTGTAAGCTTGATAGGAAAGAAAACACAACCTGGTTATCAGTAAATTTAATATCCATATTCAATTTATGCATGATATCTCTTCCTAGTAAATTTAGTGAAGCTCCTGGTATGATTGTGAATTTGTGAAAAAATGGCTTGCATCCAGGAGCTCTTACTTCCAAAGGGGGCGTTACAGGACATGCAATGTCAGTTCCTGAAATTCCCTCAGAGTTAACTATTTGATTAGAAATGGGACCCTCATAATGTGCAGAGGTCATAGATGATCTATCTGCCCCTGTATCAAAAAGGAAAGTTTGAGGTTGACCATGCACCATTAATGTAAAATATGGTAGTTCTTCACCATGATTTGAAAATGTAAGGGTCATCATAGATAAATCGGAACTGACATCACTCTGTAGGCATCCCTATTGTTGTTTGTTATCCCATGTAGTTGGATATTGGGCTGATGCTAAGCCTCTCTGCTGTGGTTGTGGCCTGTCTCTACCCTGCTGTGGCTGTCTCATTTGAAACTTCCTCTTTATCCAACCCCTTTCTCTTTGACCTTCTGACCGACAGAAGCGCTGTATGTGCCCTGGTCGGCCACATAAATAGCACACTATTCTTGTGTTTTTTGGTTGCACCAATCCTGGTTTCACTTCTTCTCCCTGGCCCTGCTGAATCCCTTTCAATTCCTGGCCTGTAAACATCGCAGCCTCAGTTTTAACCACAAACCCTCCAGAGGAATCTAGTTCCCTAACTCGCTTCCCTAAAGCATCTATCTCCATGTCAAATAGATTTGTAGTTGTAATTCTGATTAGTTGAGCTTGCTTGGATTGCATGTTGTTCAAGAATGTATTAATAAACAAAGCCCGCATTTCAGTATTCAGTGGGAGTTTAGACTCCTCTACCCAGGCCTTTTTAAACCGTAGGTAGCTGATTCTTTAGGTTTCTGCTTTGTATTTGCAGCAAATGATAGATCTTGTCTGTTCCCCATTCGTTTATCTAGGAAAATTCTCAGTTCTTTAAAGAACGTGTCATGATTTTCAGACTTCTCCCAAAAAAACTCATGAGGGCTACTGGCCGTAGCTGTGCCCGATATTTTATCATTCTCATAGCATAATGTTGGACATTCAGTAATCAACATTGATTCAGTAACATCTGCTTCTAGCGTTCTCGCCAGAACCGCCCTATAATCTGCACCAGTAAAATGAGCATACCTTGTATGCGTTTGCAGAATAGTCACAAATTTGCTCGGGTTCTGAGGAGAAGGCAAACTTTTGCATATTGCTTCCATATCTGCCATTTTTATAGGCTTATCGGTTATTGCGTTACCAGATCTTAGCCATACCATTGCACCGTTGGATCTCTCATTGAACACTTCCATTTCATTGCTAACTTTAGCAGATTTTGCAGTTTCTGTGTTCATCTCTGTCATTTTAAATTTAGGTGCAGACGGTGCGGTAATTTTAGGCGTGCAGTAGGGTGGGTTTATCCCCTATGGGGCAGTTTTGTCTTGCCACATAAGCAGCCACTTGTTTTTTCTCTGGGCCCTGGTCCCAAACTTGTTTCATCTCTTTCCATATACCATAATTCTTATTCATATAGTTGTAATCCCAATTAGCCCCAGCCCTCTTTGACTAGACTTTTAGCCAACCGCATGCTCTCATCTGTGAATGAACCCTCTCGTGGATACGGTATTTCAATTTGCGGTTTCATTTTTTCTGACCATCCTGCCATATTACTGACATATGGTTCTGTATAAATTGCCTGATTATTTCTGTACATAAAATCAACTGGCGTTTTCCCCGGTAGCGGTCTCGATACTGAACCCCCCATCTTCCACTTTTTAGGAGTTACTATTAGCGGTTAGTAAAGCATAAATTCTCTGCACTCTATTGCCCAACCTCAATTGTAGTACATGTATCGTATTGTGACTTTGGGTGATGGTCCTATATTTCGGCTCACACAAGACTTTACGTCCTGATCGCAGCTAAATCACTTTCTTTTGTTTGGGTGCTTCCCTATTTCTTTTGGGCTTTCTCCAAACCGTTCAGCTCCCGCCGAACTGCATTCGGGTCGCCCCTAAAGCACCTTCTTTTTGTCACAATATATCAACATGCAGTAACAATTGGAAAAAAAATTCACAAATATGTGATTATTAATAATTTCCTTATTTTGTTATTCCCGCGAAATAATTTACGCAGCCGTGATCCAAAAATACAGTGTGATCAGTACTGTATATCCAAATCACTCTCCACGCTAATAGTTACCACGTAACTACTGTTGCCAGCCGAAGTGTTACAACAATGGAAGAAAATTCCACTAGCGACTAGTGATTACCTAATCACTCTCCACGTTAATAATTAACTTAAAATTACTGTTGCCAGCCGAAGTGATACAACAATGAAACCGAAGTCCCACTAACGACTAGTGATTATCCAAAACTAGGAACCTACAAGGGGCAAGCGCTGTATTTCCTTTAAGAAATATCAAAAACACTTACCCCCTTTATCGTAGGCTCCTTGCCTGATCCCCGGCGCGTCTTTCCCACTCGACCTCGGGACAGTGTTCCCGGTTCGCAGGGAGATTAGGGAAATAATTCCCCCCCTTAGCGGACGAGCCCCCAATTGTTAGAATTTAATATCTATCTTGATTAACTGCCGAGATTCGTTTTTGGTTGAGTGATGGAGCACAGAGTCAGGATCCTGGACCATTGAGATGACCACACACAGAAAAGTGTAATTCACTCAAAGGCACTTTATTGAAGAAAGACTCTAATATATCTACTAATATATCTATATATTACTCTATATGGTAACAATAGGGAAGTGAAAGATCAAACATCACACCCTTCAGGAAACAACAGTACATCATGTCCTATGATTCTCTAGGCTAGACTTATGTCATGTCTGCTTTTCAGGTTAGTATGAGAAGGGCACAGGAGGTCAGGATTATTACAATCTCACACTTGTGAACAAATGTTCTGCATGTGTTTCTTGGTCTTATTTCAGTGACTTAAAAAAATTAGATTCCTCTTCAGTCGTTTCACTACGACGTTACATATGGGAACTCGCCTGAGAGACCAATCATCTCTGAGCCTTATTCAAAAGGCCAATGAACATTCATGAACATTGGCGAGTGGTATTTGCATGCCGAGCCACTCCCCTGTACATACGGGTATATAAGATGGCGGCGTGCAACCACTCATTCAGATTTTCGCTTCAGAGCCTCGTCTCGAGCCTGGAAGCCTCTGGAAAAAAAAAAGAGTTCCTGTGAGTTCCTGTGAGTTCCTGCTCTCTCTCTCCACTGGCGTGCTGCCAACACTAAAAGAGCTTAATCTAAAAGAGCGTTTGGCAGCCGCCAGCGAGATCCTGCGGGCTGCCGTTATCACGGCAACAAGAAGCCTTTGCAAACCAGCGAGCCTCCCGTTGAGTGCACAGTTGTGCCGCGGTCCTCCCTGGGCAAACCGGGATCTAAAAGAGCAAATTTCTCACGGCTGTCGAGGACATTTTTCCCGGGATGTCTCTCCGGCCGTGCGCTTCTGGGTGCGGTAGTTTCCTCGCCTCGCTGGACGGACATGATCGCTGCCTCACGTGCCTGGGCCGAGAGCAAGCTGAGACCGTGTTCACGGATGGTTCGTGAACCATGACCATGGCCGCGTTAAAGTCCCGCCGCTTGTTTGCGAGTAGGCTCCCCTCGTTGTCTTCCCGCGCGTGGGGGACATCCAGGTGATTATGCAGAATGCTACGCCGGCCAGCAAAGCCCCGCGGACTTCTGCACCACCGCGTGGTCCCGTTGAGTTGCCAAAGCAGTTCGCTTCCCCGCACGCCGGGCTGAGTGTCTCCTTTGGCGCTCCTCAGGAGGTAGAGATGTCTGCTGCTGCGTCAGAGGGAGAGTCGGAAGGTGAGGTGGACAGCTCGGCGGCTCGGCGCCCCTCTGCGGTCGCCGCCCGTCTGAGCTGGACACTGAACTATCGGCTATGTTCCTCCGAACCGCCAAGGAGATCGGTCTGGAGGTGCCTAAAAACACCTCCGGCTGATCCTTCAAGGCTGGACAATTGGTTTCTGGGGAGGGCCTCTGCGGCACGGCCACGCCCCCTGCCGAGGCACACAGTGCTAGATTGGCAGCTCGACGTCGAGCTGGCCGCGGGAGAGCGGTGCCGCCGCCCGCGTTTCAAGGACCGGCCAGGAAAACCCGCAGCAGAGCTGCGAAGCGTCCCTGACGCGGGCAACCCAGAGGTGACGTCCTCACTCCCGTGGAGGGCCGGGAGCTACTCTCTGCTATTTCACAGAAGGATTTTCTCACCTCTGGGGTCCGGCCCCAAGTTCCCTTTCCGAGCAGCGCCTTGCCTCCTCGAATTTGGACTCGGAGCTCGACATCGCCAGCGCGGGAACCAGGGAAGAAGGTAAGCGCTGCCCAGTGCAGTCAGACTTTTCTCCAGGACGTTTTTTCCTTCTGGGATCAGTCCCTTCCCCTTCCCCCCCTAGGCTGCCCCCCCGTGGTCACGTCGGTCAACGTTCCTTTCATTCCACCTGGCGACCAGGCTGGGAGTCTGGCTTCAGCTCCCCAGCCCCTCGCGGTGGTTGATTCGGACGGTACGTCTCGGCTATGCGATTCAGTTCGCCAGGCGTCCGCCCAGGTACAGAGGCGTCCTTTCCACTTTTGTCCACTCGGACACACATGCCGCTGTGCTTCGTGCGGAGATTGCTGTTCTACTGGCGAAGGACGCAATCCAGCCTGTCCCTCCAGCCGAGATGAAGTCAGGGTTTTACAGCCCTTACTTCATCGTGCCCAAAAAAGAGCGGTGGGTTAAGACCTATCCTGGATCTTCGAGCCCTGAATCGGTCCCTTTTCAGGCTGCCGTTCAAGATGCTCACGGCGAAGCGCATGCTTACATGCATTCGTCCGCAGGATTGGTTTGCAGCCATCGACCTGAAGGACGCGTACTTTCACGTCTCGATTTTACCTCACCTCAGACCCTTCCGACGGTTTGCTGTCGAGGGTCGAGCGTGTCAGTACAAAGTGCTTCCATTTGGCCTGTTCCTCTTTCCCCGTGTCTTTACGAAAGTCACAGAGGCTGCCCTGTCCCCCCTAAAGCTGGCTGACGGGCATTCGCATTCTCAACTATCTCGACGACTGGCTTCTCATAGCTCACTCGCGAGATCTGTTGTGCGAACAGAGGGACGTGGTGCTCCGGCACCTCAGCCATCTGGGCCTTCAGGTCAACCGAGAGAAGAGCAAACTCTCCCCAAGCAAAAAAAAGAGAGGATCTTTTTTCTCGGTGTGGAGCTGGACTCGGTCGATATGACAGCCCGCCTCACCAACGAGCGCGCGCGCAGTCAGTGCTGAAGTGTCTGGAATCATTCAGACACAAGACAGCGGTCCCTCTCAAAACATTTCAGAGGCTCCTGGGGCATATGGCAGCCGCAGCCGCAGTAACGCCGCTCGGCTTGCTTCATATGAGACCGCTTCAGCGCTGGTTACACGATCGAGTCCCGAGATGGGCATAGCACCGTGGCGCACTCCGGATTGGCGTTTCCCCGCAGTGTCGCCGCCTGTTCAGCCCGTGGTCAGACCGGG
Organism: Labeo catla; assembly: GCA_012976165.1. Taxonomy (NCBI): domain Eukaryota; kingdom Metazoa; phylum Chordata; class Actinopteri; order Cypriniformes; family Cyprinidae; genus Labeo; species Labeo catla. The sequence goes on from VONZ01001519.1 coordinate 22,516, forward strand.
CCTTTCTTCAGGCCAGAGTCCCTCTGGGACAAGTCTCCAGGCATCTTGTGGTTTACACGGATGCCTCCTCCACGGGTTGGGGTGCTGTATGCAACGGGCAAGCAGCTTCGGGCTCCTGGACAGGACCTCGACTGCAATGGCATATCAATTGCCTAGAGTTGTTGGCTGTGCTTCTTGCGCTGCGTCGCTTCCGACCGATGCTGCGCCACAAGCACGTGCTTGTTCGCACCGACAGCACTGCGACCGTAGCCTATATCAACCACCAAGGTGGTCTTCGCTCCCGTCGCATGTCACAACTCGCCCGCCATCTGCTCCTGTGGAGTCAGACGTGGCTGAAATCGCTACGTGCCGTTCACATTCCAGGAGAACTCAACCGTGCAGCCGACCAGCTCTCACGGCAGTCCTGGAGAATGGCGACTCCACCACCAGGTAGTCCAGCTGATTTGGAGCAATTTCGGCAAAGCCCAGATAGATCTGTTCGCTTCCCCCGAATCCTCCCACTGCCAGCTGTTTTACTCCCTCAACGAGGCTCCACTCGGCAGGGACACGCTGGCACACAGCTGGCCTCCGGGGCCCAAGTACGCCTTTCCCCCAGTGAGCCTCCTTGCATAGACACTGTGCAAGATCAGGGAGGACGAGGAGCAGGTTCTGCTGGTTGCGTCATACTGGCCCAGCCGGACCTGGTTTCCAGACCTCATTTCCCTTGCGGCAGCCCCTCCCTGGAAGATCCCCTTGAGGAGAGACCTTCTTTCTCAGGGGATGGGCACAATTTGGCACCCGCGTCCCGACCTATGGAACCTGCACGTCTGGCTCCTGGACGGGACGCGTCAGACCTCTCTGGCCTTTCACAGGCCGTGATAGATACTATCACTCAGTCTAGAGCTCCCTCTACAAGGCAGGCCTATGCACTGAGATGGGGTCTGTTTGTTGACTGGTGCTCCTCTCGTGGAGAGGACCCACAGAGATGTCTGATTGCAGTAGTGCTTTCCTTCCTGCAGGAGAAGTTGGAGCGCAGGCTGTCCCCTTCGACTCTCAAAGTGTACGTTGCTGCCATCGCAGCATATCACGATGCAGTGGATGGAGCATCCCTTGGTAAGCACCAACTGGTCGTGAGGTTCCTTAGAGGTGCGAGAAGGGTTAATCCCCCTAGACCGCACCTCGTACCCTCTTGGGATCTCGCCGTCACCCTCCAGGGTCTACGGCAGGCCCCATTTGAGCCACTCGCGTCAGTAGAGCTGAAATATCTGTCTCTTAAGACAGCGCTCCTGACCGCGCTGGCCTCCATCAAGAGGGTAGGGGACCTACAAGCCTTCTCTGTCGACGAAGCGTGCCTGGAATTCGGGCCCGGCGATTCTCACGTCATCCTGAGACCCCGGCCCAGTTATGTGCCCAAGGTTCCCACCACGCCTTTCCGCGATCAGGTGGTGAACCTGCAAGCTCTGCCCCTGGAGGAGGCAGACCCGGCCTCTGCGCTGCTGTGTCCAGTCCGCGCCCTCCGTATATATGTGGACCGCACTCGGCACTTCAGACGCACCGAGCAGCTCTTTGTTTGCTTTGGAGGTCAGCAGAAAGGGAATGCTGTCTCCAAACAGAGGTTGGCCCATTGGGTGGTAGATGCCATCTCCCTGGCATATCAAAACCAGGGAGAGCCATGCCCCTTAGGTGTTCGTGCCCACTCCACAAGGAGTGTTGCCTCATCCTATGCGTTGGCTCATGGCGCCTCACTAGCAGATATCTGTAGAGCTGCGGGCTGGGCGACACCTAATACCTTCGCTAGGTTCTACAACCTTCGCGTTGAGGCCGTGTCCTCCCGTGTCTTAACATAGACATCAGGTAAACGGGAGACCGGCTGGTGTCGGCTTGCTGTGCCACTCCTAATGGATCCGTGCGCTATATCCCTCAGTTGTTCCCTCCGGTGAACCTTGGGTCCTCCATGCCCCGCAGTCAGGCCTAGCTGCGGAGTAGTGCCTGACTGTGCTCCGGCTGGGTCTCCTTCGCCCAGCAGGTTGTGGCAACATGTCTCAGTATTTTTCCAAGGTCAGCTAGAAGGCCGCTGTTTCCCTCATATATCTCTACAAGTTATAGATATATTGAATTATTTTTATTCCACATGTAGACATCTCATGTGCTCCGCCCCCCCAACTTCTGCTTCAGTAACAACTGGCATCCCTGTGGGGTCCCCTATTGGCCCTCAGGGCGTTGGGAAGGTTACGTTCATATCCATCTGCTGACACGTCCGCCTGTCAGCACGTGGGTCTGTGCGTAACGCGGCGTCAGGGTCGTGGCCTGTTCCATGGGTCTGTTCCCATATGTAACGTCGTAGTGAAACGACTGAAGGGGAACGTCTAGGTTACGTACGTAACCCTCGTTCCCTGAAGGAGGGAACGGAGACGTTACATCCCCTGCCACGACCCTACGTCGCGCTGACGCCGGGTTGCTACTCGGCTCCTCAGCGAAAACCTGAATGAGTGGTTGCACGCCGCCATCTTATATACCCGTATGTACGGGGGAGTGGCTCGGCATGCAAATACCACTCGCCAATGTTCATGAATGTTCATTGACCTTTTGAATAAGGCTCAGAGATGATTGGTCTCTCAGGCGAGTTCCCATATGTAACGTCTCCGTTCCCTCCTTCAGGGAACGAGGGTTACGTACGTAACCTAGACGTTTTCACTAACCACGCATAAATGTTGTTTTCTCAAAAACACGAACATGTACATTCATGTTGCTTACATATTATTGTAGCCCAGTTTGTGCTGATTACAGTGTAACCAGACTAGGGCTGGGCGATAATTCGATAACGATAATTTTCTTGATATAATTTTCCTCGATAAAACGATATGAGGAGTTCAATAAATGTTCGATATAACTTTTATGTGCCAAAAGCAGAACGAAACAGCGCGACTCATTTGAATCCCGCCACACGGACCGTTTATCCGCTCGGACCAAAGTTCAAACTGCTGCCCTTCGCGAGCTCACTAGAGAAGATGCATTTATTATCTCGATGCAGGGAGTTCTGGCAAATGGCGAGTAACTCACCCTAGCGACGGTAACAAAATTGTCCCACAAACTCTGTTTTGCACTTTTAGAAACTCACTTCGAACAGTGAAAAAGTGAACTATAAGTATGATCAAACCAGCAAGACTGAAATTTAAAGAAGGGGAGAATGTACAGACACAGGCTCCGATAAATACTGAGGTGAAAGAGCTGGGTCAGCCTGCCGACCACGATTATGCCATGGAGGTTAACATAGTTAATAAAAGGAAAGAATCTGTGCCAACAACTCCAAGCAAGATTCCTGTCGGGAAGAAGAGCAAGCCTGCATTGATGGAAGGTGAAATCTCGAATTTAACCATATTGGAGGCCATTCAAAGTATGGAAAAGAACTTTAATGAGCAGCTGTTGGAACTTCGAGAGCAATCTAAACAGAGCAATTGCATGATCGCTAGCTTAGCCAAAGCTGTACAGTACAATGCAGACGAGGTTAAAGACTGTAAAGAAAAAATCAGCGACCTGGAAAAGTGCAACGAACGTTTGTGTAAAGAAAACAAAGAGCTTAAAGAGAGGATCAAGGAGCAAGAGAGGTATAAGATGAGATGGTGTCTTAAAATAAAAGGTTTGACGGAAGAAAAGGATGAGAGCATCAGGTCGAACGTCATACAACTTTTTAACAAGATCGCCCCCGACATGGAAGAGCGACAGCTTGAAGAAGCAATTGACGTTGTACACAGAGTCGGCTGAAAGGATGACAACAGGAAGAGACACATAGTTGTCTTATTTGTGCGGAGGCATGTTAAGAAGGAGCTGTGGCGACGCTGTAAGGATTCCCCGGTCTGCAGGGAGAAAGGCATCCGCCTCGCTGAGATGTTGCCGCTGGAAGACAGGGAGGCAAGAAAGCAACTGTGGCCGCAAATTGAGCAAGCCCGTCGAGAGGGGAAACGCACGCATACATAGAGGGTCGACGGATTGGTTAAACCGTAAAAACAAGGTGTGATCAGTTTGCAAGTGTAAAAGGAGTGTATTAAGAACTTATGGGACTATTTCTGTTATTGAGAAACAGCGCAAAAAAGCTTTGAACTAAGTTCTTTATTGTTCTTTTTTTCGCTTAGTTCATATATTTTCCTGTTTTACTTTTTGCAGAAATGTTCAGTTGTTCAATTTCACTTGCTTCGTTAAATGTGAGGGGTCTAAAGGATTTGGTTAAAAGGAAGGCTTTGTTTTTATTTTGTAAAGGGCGAAAACCACATTGTCTTTTGTTACAAGAAACTCATTCTTCCGAGGCAGATGCTAAATTCTGGGGTAAACAATGGGGTGATCGAATTTTATTTAGTCATGGGACCAATAAGTCTGCTGGTGTTGCAATCTGTTTTAATAGATTTCCAGGTGACGTAATTACACACAGAGCAGATGATCTAGGTCATTGGTTAATGGTGGTTTCAAAAATTGATACTTATTTTTTTTTATTTTAACAAATGTATATGGACATAAAGCCAATGCCCAAAATAAACAAATGCTGGAAGATATTACATTCACGCTATCAGAGCTCAAAACATTGTACCCTACAGATGTGACTGGAATATGACACCAGATGAATGGGAAGACAGATGGCCCACTAAATTTGACAGTAATCACTTTAACCCCATAATTACAGAATTTATTACTAGAACTTATATGGTAGATATATGGAGAAAGGTATACCCTGGAGTAAAGCAATACTCCTGGTATAAACCTAATAACACCTGCAAATCTAGGATTGACTATTGGCTGGTTGTTGATGCACTTTCAGGTGAGTTTGTTTCAGATCTTTCGATTTCTAAAGCCCCTTTAACTGATCACTGTATAATAGAAATGAAGTTAAATTCGGTTAATAGAGGGAAAAAAATAAAGGCTATTGGAAATTTAACTCAGGGTTGTTAAAAAATAAGGAATATTGTACAAGAATAAAAGGAATAATAGCTGAAATTGAAAATGATGAGACAATAGATAGTTTTTGTAATAAATGGGAATTTTTAATATATAAAATTAGAGTAAGGGGAAGGGGAAAAGAATACCTCGTATTTGTCACACCCCTGTGGACTGTTTTGTACGTTTTCCCCAATGTATGCCCTTATTTGGTCTTTCCGTTTTCGTCTCTAATTATTACGTCACTGTCTAATCGTCTACACCTGTATCCCCCTGATTAGTCCTTGTTAGGGCCCGAGCCCTAAAAGGGCGAAGGCCCTATTGTTTTTCTAAGGATTATTATTATTATTATTAGGGCCCGAGCACTGCAGTGCGAGGACCCTATTGGAATTGCTCCGTTTATTATTAGGGCCCGAGCACTGTAGTGCGAGGACCCTATTGGAATTGCTCAGTTTATTATTAGGGCCCGAGCCCTAAAAGGGCGAAGGCCCTATTGTTCTTCTAAGGATTATTATTATTAGGGCCCGAGCCCTGAAAGGGTGAAGGCCCTATTGATCCCCTAAGGATTATTAGGGCCCGAGGCCTAAAAGGGCGAAGGCCCTATTGATCCCCTAAGGATTATTAGGGATAACTGGGTTTTGTCAAAAACGCATGCTCTGGAATTTGATATACTAGTCCTAGGTTTTTTACCCAATTGCCACCAAACCTGGTCAACCTGATCTGAAGACATTGGGGATGAAAAATTGTGAGGGGATTTTTGATATCTCGAACGGTTTGGCCGTGGTGAAGCGTTGAAATTATGGCGAGAAATGAGAAACAGGAAATGCCTAATAACTGTTGCACACATTGTCTGATTCTGATGAAACTTCAGTGGTTTGTTTGTTGTATGATGCCGATCAGACAGATGTGACTATTAGGAGTCAAAGTTATAGCGCCACCAACTGGCAACAGGAAGTGTGTCTCTTTTAAAAATGCTTTGATATCACATGGTTAATTTTACCCGATTTGCTTCAAACTTCATCACAATAATGTCAAAACAGGGCCGATGAGAATCTGTAAAGGGGTCGTTCATACATTAAATACTGTTGTCATGGCAACGTGTCAAACTTTGACATTTGTTTCCTGTGTTTTTGAGGCACTTAATAAGGTTAGATTTTCATGAAACTCAAGACACCCATCAGTATTAATAATAGACACTGGCAAAAGCTCATAAATGGGTGTGGAGGAGGCGCTCTATAGCGCCACCTTTTGTCAAAAGTGGGGGGTTAGTTTAAGCTACAGACACCAAACTCGGTATGTATATTGTTCTCATCAAGCCAGACAACTTTCTAATTTACATCCATTAGCTGCGACCAACAGGAAGTCTGCTATTTTGATTTGAATGTGGATTTTTGGAAACATATAGCTGTGAATGAATGAATACTACTCCTACAAAAAACAATGAATGTACACCAAACTTTGTCAACATGAAGCCAACATACTGAAGATGTTAAATTGTGAGTGGATTTGGGATATCTTGAACGGTTGATTTATGGTGATTTATTAAATTAGCAGTAAAAAAACATGACTGTAATTTTAAAATGCAGCATCCAAACACTTCAAAACTTTTTACATACATATAACTAGTCATTCTGAGAAATAAATGCTTACTTCCATCGATATGAAATAGTCTACAAAAAATAGAAAATTAATAAACTATTCAACATCTGATCTCACTCTAACTCTCTCACTCTAACTCTGTGTCGGGGGATGGGCTTAAGTCTGTGTATGTGTGTGTGTAAGTGTGACTGAGGTAGTTGAGTGGCTGTGTGTGTGTGTGACAGAGAGACAGAGAGAGACAGAGTGCATTTAAAACGCATTATCCTAACTCTTCACAACTTTTTACACATGAGAAACAAGTCATTCTTAGGAAATATGTTTATCATGTTTTCAGAGACCGCAGAAACATTTAAAATATCACACTTGTAAACTAGAAGATGAAGACTGTAATACCAAGGATGAACACCAGATGACCTCATAGGATAAGGAACCTTTTCAGCTCATTCTCAGTCTATCAGAATGATTTAAAAGCATTTTGCTTTTAACCCTTTAATTGCTGTAACCCTTCAATCCAAACTGCCACAGGGTTACTGTCAATGCATGTGCCCGCTGGGCACCGTTTTTCTGATGGCACCAGGGTTACGGATGCGCTGGCGGCGAGGGCCCGTCATCGCTGCTTGCAGCTATATTTATTATTATTATTATTATTTTTATTTATTTATTTTTTTCAATGTTTTGGGGGGTTTTGAGGCCCTTAACATACATGAAAACTCTTGAAACTTTGCACACATGTTGGAATCTGCGGCCATCAGGGCCGGACAGAGTTTGATATGGGGGGGTCACCTGGGGGGGGGCGTGGCTTAAGGGTAAAAAACGCGACTTTTGAGGGGCTCTGTAGCGCACACTGTTTGACCTACAGTTACCAAAATTCATACGCGTATAGATCTCATCGGGCCAAACAATTTTCATGCTCACAGTCCGTGCTTCACTAAACAGGAAGTCAGCTATTCAAGGTTTTCTGAAAAACGCATGCTCTGGAATTTGCGATACTCCTACTAGGATTTTTTTCAGATTGCCACCAAACTCGGTCAACATCATCTCAAGACATTGGGGATGCAAAATTGCCAGGGGATTTTTGATATCTCGAAAGGTTTGGCCGTGGCGAGGCGACGAATTTATGGCGAGAAATGAGAAACAGGAAATGGCTAATAACTATTGCACACATTGTCTGATTCTGATGAAACTTCAGGAGTTTGTTTGTTGTATGATGCCCATCACATAGATGTGAGTATTGACAGTAAAAGTTATAGCGCCACCAACTGGCAGCAGGAAGTGTGTCGTTTTTAAAATGCTTTTAAATCAGCCTCTTAATTTTACTCGATTTGCTTCAAACTTCATCAGAATAATGTCAAAACACGGCTGATGAGAATCTGTAAAGGGGTTGCTGATACATTAAATGCTGTTGCCATGGCAACGTGTGAAACTTTAACATTGGTTTCCTGTGTTTTTGGGGCACTTAATAAGCTTAGATTTTCATGAAACTCAACACACACATCAGTATTAATGATAGTTACACACGGGCAAAGGCTCATAAATGGGCATGGAGGAGGCGCTCTATAGCGCCACCTTTTGTCAAAAGTGGGGGGGTTAGTTTTAGCTACAGACACCAAACTTGGTATGTATATTGGTCTCATCAAGCCGGACAACTTTCTAATTTACACCCATTAGCTGCGACCAACAGGAAGTCTGCTATTTTGATTTGAATGAGGATTTTTGGAAAAATCAGGCTATAAATAAATTCATACTCCTCCAAGCAGGAATAAGTAGTTCACACCAAACTTTGCAAACATGATGCCAACATACTGAAGATGTTAAATTACGAGTGGATTTGGGATATCTTGAACGGTTGATTTATGGTGATTTATTAAAATAGCAGTAAAAAAACATAACCGTAATTTTAAAATGCAGCATCCAAACACTTTAAAACTTTTTATATACATAAAACTAGTCATTCTGAGAAATAAATGCTTACTTCCATCGATATAAAATAGTCTACTAAAAATAGAAAATTAAAAAACTATTAAACATCTGATCTCACTCTCTCTCACTCTAACTCTGTGTCAAGGGATGTGCTTAAGTATGTGTGTGTGTGTGTGTAAGTGTGACTGGGGTTAGTTGAGTGGCTGTGTGTGTGTGTGAGAGAGAGAGAGAGAGAGAGAGAGAGAGAGTGCATTTAAAGTGCATTATCCTAACTCTTCACAACTTTTTACATATGAAAATCAAGTCATTCTTAGGAAATATGTTTATCATGTTTTCAGAGACCACAAAAACATTTAAACTATCACCCTTTTAAACTGGCAGATGAAGACTGCAATACCAAGGATCAACACAAGATGACCTCATAGGATAAGGAATCTATTTCAGCTCATTCTCAGTCTATCAGAATGATTTAAAAGCATTTTGCTTTTAACCCTTTCATTGCTGTAACCCTTCAATCCAAACTGCCACAGGGTTACTGTCAATGCATGTGCCCGCTGGGCACCGTTTTTCTGATGGCACCAGGGTTGCGGATGCGCTGGGGAGAGGGCCCGTCGTTGCTGCTTGCAGCTATATTTATTCTTCTTCTTCTTATTCTTATTTTTTGTCGGGGTTTTGGGGCCCTTAACATGCTCAAAAACTCTTGAAAATTGGCACACACCTTGGAACCTGCGGCCATTAGGGCCGGGCAGAGACTGGTACATGGGCGTGGCAAGGGGACTCTACAGCGCCCCCTGGAATTTGGAGGGTCATATAGCACACATACTTGCACGTACACATATGAAACTCGGTACACATATAGAACTCATCAATCTGAACAACTGTCGCACTCTATGTCATTAGCTAATCCCAACAGGAAGTTGGTTATTCTGGGTTTTGTCAAAAACGCATGCTCTGGAATTTGATATACTAGTCCTAGCTTTTTTACCCAACTGCCACCAAACTCGGTCAACCTGATCTCAAGACATTGGGGATGAAAAATTGTGAGGGGATTTTTGATATCTCGAACGGTTTGGCCGTGGCGAGGCATTGAAATTATGGCGAGAAATGAGAAACAGGAAATGGCTAATAACTACTGCACACATTGTCTGATTTGGATGAAACTTCAGAGGTTTGTTCATTGTATGATGCCGATCACATAGATCTGACTATTAGGAGTCAAAGTTATAGCGCCACCAACTGGCAACAGGAAGTGTGTCTCTTTTAAAAATGCTTTGATATCACATGGTTATTTTTACCCGTTTTGCTTCAAGCTTCATCAGAATAATGTCAAAACACGGCCGATGAGAATCTGTAAAGGGATCGTTGATACAGTAAATGCTGTTGTCATGGCAACGTGTCAAACTTTAACATTTGTTTCCTGTCTCTTTGGGGCACTTAATAAGCTTAGATTGTCATGAAACTCATGAAAACACATCAGTATTAATGATAGTTAGACACTGGCAAAAGCTCATCAATGGGCGTGGAGGAGGCGCTCTATAGCGCCACCTTTTGTCAAAAGTGGGGGGGTTAGTTTAAGCTACAGACACCAAACTCGGTATGTATATTGTTCTCATCAAGCCGGACAACTTTCTAATTTACATCCATTAGCTGCGACCAACAGGAAGTCTTCTATTTTGATTTGAATGTGGATTTTTGGAAAAATATAGCTGTGAATGAACGAATACTACTCCTACAAAAAACAATGAATTTACACCAAACTTTGTCAACATGATGCCAACATACTGAAGATGTTAAATTGTGAGCAGATTTGGGATATATTGAACGGTTGATTTATGGTGATTTATTAAAGTAGCAGTAAAAAACATGACTGTAATTTTAAAATGCAGCATTCAAACACTTCAAAACTTTTTACATACATAGAACTAGTCATTCTGAGAAATAAATGCTTACTTCCATCGATATAAAATACTCTACTAAATATAGAAAATTAAAAAACTATTCAACATCTGATCTCACTCTAACTCTCTCACTCTAACTCTGTGTCAGGGGAAGGGCATTAAGTGCACGTGTGTGTGTAAGTGTGACTGGGGGTAATTGAGTGGCTGTGTGTGTGTGTGTGTGAGAGAGAGAGAGAGAGAGAGAGAGCATTTAAGGTGCATTATCCTAACTCTTCACAACTTTTTACATATGAAAAACAAGTCATTCTTAGGAAATATGTTTATCGTTTTCAGAGACCGCAGATACATTTAAAATATCACACTTGTAAACTAGCACATGAAGACTGTAATACCAAGGATGAACACAAGATGACCTCATAGGATAAGGAATCTTTTTCCGCTCATTCTCAGTTTATCAGAATGACTTACAAGCACTTTGCTTTTAACCCTTTCATTGTTGTGACCCTTCAATCCAAACTGGTACAGGGTTACTGTCAATGCATGTACCCACTGGGCAGCATTTTTCTGATGGCACCAGGGTTGCGGATGCGCTGGCGGCGAGAGCCCGTCATCGCTGCTTGCAGCTATATTTAGGGCCCGAGCCCTAAAAGGGCGAAGGCCCTATTGATCCCCTAAGGATTATTAGGGCCCGAGCCCTAAAAGGGCGAAGGCCCTATTGTTTTTCTAAGGATTATTATTATTATTATTTTTTTTTTTTAATTATTATTTTTTTTTCGACTATCCGGGGCATTTTGGGGGCCTTAACATGCTCAAAAACTCTTGAAAATCGGTACACTCATTGGAATCTGCGGTCATTAGGATGCCACAGAGACTGGGACCCGAGCGTGGCACAGGGGCCCTACAGCGCCCCCTGGAACACCTTCCCAAAACTTGACATATATCCCGCACATACTTGCACGTATACATATGAAACTCGGTACACATGTAGATCTCACTGAGCCGAACAACTCACGCACTCCATGTAATTAGCTAATCCCAACAGGAAGTGAGCTATTCAGGGCTGTTTAAAAAGCGCATGCTCTGGAATTTGATATACTCCTCGGAGGCCTTTAGCCCGACGGCCACCAAACTCGGTCAGTATGATCTCAAGACATTGGGGATGCTAAATTGCGGAGGGATTTTTGATATCTCGAACGGTTTGGCCGTGGCAAGGCGACGAATTTATGGCGAGAAATGAGAAACAGGAAATGGCTAATAACTATTGCACACATTGTCTGATTCTGATGAAACGTCAGGAGTTTGTTCATTGTATGATGCCGATCACATAGATGTGACTATTGAGAGTCAAAGTTATAGCGCCACCAACTGGCAGCAGGAAGTGTGTCGTTTTCAAAATGCTTTTAAATCAGCCTCTTAATTTTACTCGATTTGCTTCAAACTTCATCAGAATAATGTCAAAACACGGCCGATGAGAATCTGTAAAAGGGTCGTTGATACATTAAATGCTGTTGCCATGGCAACGTGTCAAACTTTAACATTTGTTTTCTGTGATTTTGGGGCACTTAATAAGCTTAGATTTTCATGAAACTCAACACACACATCAGTATTAATGATAGTTAGACACTGGCAAAAGCTCATAAACGGGCGTGGAGGAGGCGCTCTATAGCGCCATCTTTTGTCAAAAGTTGGGGGGTTAGTTTTAGATACAGACACCAAAATTGGTATGTATATTGGTCTCATCAAGCCGGACAACTTTCTAATTTACACCCATTAGCTGCGACCAACAGGAAGTCTGCTATTTTGATTTGAATGTGGATTTTTGGAAAAATCAGGCTATAAACAAATTCATACTCCACCAAGCAGGAATAAGTAGTTCACACCAAACTTTGTCAACATGATGCCAACATACTGAAGATGTTAAATTGCGAGCGGATTTGGGATATCTTGAACAGTTGATTTATGGTGATTTATTAAAGTAGCAGTAAAAAACATAACCATAATTTTAAAATGCAGCATCCAAACACTTTAAAAAAATGTTCATACATAGAACTAGTCATTCTGAGAAATAAATGCCTTGTTCCATCTATATAAAATAATCAACAAAAAATAGAAAATTAAAAAAAACTATTAAACATCTGCTCTCACTCTAACTCTCTCACTCTAACTCTGTGTCGGGGGATGGGCTTAAGTCTGTGTATGTGTGTAAGTCTGACTGAGGTAGTTGAGTAGCTGTGTGTGTGTGACAGAGAGAGAGAGAGAGAGAGCATTTAAAATGCATTATCCTAACTCTTCACAACTTTTTACATATGAAAAACAAGTCATTCTAAGGAAATGTGTTTATCATGTTTTCAGAGGCTGCAAAAACATTTGAAATATCACACTTGTAAACTAGCTGATGAAGACTGTAATACCAAGTAATGAACACAAGATGACCTCATAGGATAAGGAATCTTTTCAACTCTAATCCTATCTCATTCTCATTGTGTCAGAATGACTTAAAAGCATTTTGCTTTTAACCCTTTCATTGCTGTACACTTCAATCCAAACTGGTACAGGGATACTGTTAATGCATGTGCCCGCTGGGCACCGTTTTTCTGATGGCACCAGGGTTGCGGATGCACTGTGGCGAGGGCCCGTCATCGCTGCTTGCAGCTATATTTATTCTTATTATTATTTTTTGTCAAGGTTTTGGGGCCCTTAATATGCTCAAAAACTCTTGAAAATTGGCACACACCTTGGAATCTGCGGCCATTAGGGCCGGGCAGAGACTGGTACATGGGCGTGGCAAGGGGACTCTACAGCGCCCCCTGGAATTTGGAGGGTCATATAGCACACATACTTGCACGTACACATATGAAACTCAGTACACATATAGAACTCATAAATCTGAACAACTTTTGCACTCTATGTCATTAGCTAATCCCAACAAGAAGTTGGTTATTCTGGGTTTTGTCAAAAACGCATGCTCTGGAATTTGATATACTAGTCCTAGGTTTTTTACCCAATTGCCACCAAACTCGGTCAACCTGATCTCAAGACATTGGGGATGAAAAATTGTGAGGGGATTTTTGATATCTTGAACGGTTTAGCCGTGGCGAGGCGTTGAAATTATGGCGAAAAATGAGAAACAGGAAATGGCTAATAACTATTGCACACATTGTCTGATTCTGATGAAACTTCAGTGGTTTGTTCGTTTTATGATGCTGATCACATAGATGTGACTATTAGGAGTCAAAGTTATAGCGCCACCAACTGGCAACAGGAAGTGTGTCTCTTTTAAAAATGCTTTGATATCACATGGTTATTTTTACCCGATTTGCTTCAAACTTCATCAGAATAATGTCAAAACACGGCCGATGACAATCTGTAAAGGGGTCGTTAATACGTTAAATGCTGTTGCCATGGCAACTTGTCAACCTTTAACATTTGTTTCCTGTGCTTTTGGGTCACTTAATAAGCTTAGATTGTCATGAAACTCATGAAAACACATCAGTAATAATGGTAGTTAGACACTGGCAAAGGCTCATAAATGGGCGTGGAGGAGGCGCTCTATAGCGCCACCTTTTGTCAAAAGTGGGGGGGTTAGTTTTAGCTACAGACATCAAACTTGGTATGTATATTGGTCTCATCAAGCCGGACAACTTTGTAATTTACACCCATTAGCTGCGACCAACAGGAAGTCTGCTATTTTAATTTGAATGTGGATTTTTGGAAAAATCAGGCTATAAACAAATTCATACTCCTCCAAGCAGGAATAAGTAGTTCACACCAAACTTTGTCAACATGATGCCAACATACTGAAGATGTTAAATTGCGAGCGGATTTGGGATATATTGAACGGTTGATTTATGGTGATTTATTAAATTAGCAGTAAAAAACATAACCGTAATTTTAAAATGCAGCATCCAAACACTTTAAAACTTTTTACATACACATAACTAGTCATTCTGAGAAATAAATGCTTACTTCCATCGATATAAAATAGTCTACCAAAAATAGAAAAATAAAAAACTATTAAACATCTGATCTCACTCTAACTCTCTCACTCTAACTCTGTGTGTGTGTGTGTGTGTGTGTGTTAAGTGTGTGTGTAAGTGTAAATGTGAGTGTTGAGAGTGGGGGAGGGTGGCTTTGAGAGAGGGAGAGAGAGAGACAGAGTGCATTTAAAGTGCATTATCTTAACTCTTCACAACTTTTTACATATGAAAAACAAGTCATTTTTAGGAAATATGTTTATCATGCTTTCAGAGACCGCAAAAACATTTACAATATCACACATGTACACTATCAGATAAACACTATAATACCAAGAATGAACACCAGATGACCTCATAGGATAAGGAACCTTTTCAGCTCATTCTCAGTCTATCAGAATGATTTAAAAGCATTTTGCTTTTAACCCTTTAATTGCTGTAACCCTTCAATCCAAACTGCCACAGGGTTACTGTCAATGCATGTGCCCGCTGGGCACCGTTTTTCTGATGGCACCAGGGTTACGGATGCGCTGGCGGCGAGGGCCCGTCATCGCTGCTTGCAGCTATATTTATTATTATTATTATTTTTATTTATTTATTTTTTTTCAATGTTTTGGGGGGTTTTGAGGCCCTTAACATACATGAAAACTCTTGAAACTTTGCACACATGTTGGAATCTGCGGCCATCAGGGCCGGACAGAGTTTGATATGGGGGGGTCACCTGGGGGGGGGCGTGGCTTAAGGGTAAAAAACGCGACTTTTGAGGGGCTCTGTAGCGCACACTGTTTGACCTACAGTTACCAAAATTCATACGCGTATAGATCTCATCGGGCCAAACAATTTTCATGCTCACAGTCCGTGCTTCACTAAACAGGAAGTCAGCTATTCAAGGTTTTCTGAAAAACGCATGCTCTGGAATTTGCGATACTCCTACTAGGATTTTTTTCAGATTGCCACCAAACTCGGTCAACATCATCTCAAGACATTGGGGATGCAAAATTGCCAGGGGATTTTTGATATCTCGAAAGGTTTGGCCGTGGCGAGGCGACGAATTTATGGCGAGAAATGAGAAACAGGAAATGGCTAATAACTATTGCACACATTGTCTGATTCTGATGAAACTTCAGGAGTTTGTTTGTTGTATGATGCCCATCACATAGATGTGAGTATTGACAGTAAAAGTTATAGCGCCACCAACTGGCAGCAGGAAGTGTGTCGTTTTTAAAATGCTTTTAAATCAGCCTCTTAATTTTACTCGATTTGCTTCAAACTTCATCAGAATAATGTCAAAACACGGCTGATGAGAATCTGTAAAGGGGTTGCTGATACATTAAATGCTGTTGCCATGGCAACGTGTGAAACTTTAACATTGGTTTCCTGTGTTTTTGGGGCACTTAATAAGCTTAGATTTTCATGAAACTCAACACACACATCAGTATTAATGATAGTTACACACGGGCAAAGGCTCATAAATGGGCATGGAGGAGGCGCTCTATAGCGCCACCTTTTGTCAAAAGTGGGGGGGTTAGTTTTAGCTACAGACACCAAAATTGGTATGTATATTGGTCTCATCAAGCCGGACAACTTTCTAATTTACACCCATTAGCTGCGACCAACAGGAAGTCTGCTATTTTGATTTGAATGAGGATTTTTGGAAAAATCAGGCTATAAATAAATTCATACTCCTCCAAGCAGGAATAAGTAGTTCACACCAAACTTTGCAAACATGATGCCAACATACTGAAGATGTTAAATTACGAGTGGATTTGGGATATCTTGAACGGTTGATTTATGGTGATTTATTAAAATAGCAGTAAAAAAACATAACCGTAATTTTAAAATGCAGCATCCAAACACTTTAAAACTTTTTATATACATAAAACTAGTCATTCTGAGAAATAAATGCTTACTTCCATCGATATAAAATAGTCTACTAAAAATAGAAAATTAAAAAACTATTAAACATCTGATCTCACTCTAACTCTCTCACTCTAACACTGTGTCAGGGGATGTGCTTAAGTATGTGTGTGTGTGTAAGTGTGACTGGGGGTAGTTGAGTGGCTCTGTGTGTGTGTGTGTGTGTGTGAGAGAGAGAGAGAGAGAGAGAGAGAGAGGGAGAGAAAGAGTGCATTATCCTAACTCTTCACAACTTTTTACACATGAAAAACAAGTCATTCTTAGGAAATATGTTTATCATGTTTTCAGAGACCACAAAAACATTTAAAATATCACACATGTAAACTAGCAGATGAAGACTATTATACCAAGGATGAACACTAGATGACCTCATAGGATAAGAAATCTTTTTCAGCTCATTCTCAGTCTGTCAGAATGATTTAAAAGAATTTTACTTTTAACCCTTTGATTGCTGTAACACTTCAATCCAAGCTGCCACAGGGTTACTGTCAATGCATGTGCCCGCTGGGCACCGTTTTTCTGATGGCACCAGGGTTGCGGATGCGCTTGGGGAGAGGGCCCGTCGTTGCTGCTTGCAGCTATATTTATTCTTCTTCTTCTTATTCTTATTTTTTGTCGGGGTTTTGGGGCCCTTAACATGCTCAAAAACTCTTGAAAATTGGCACACACCTTGGAACCTGCGGCCATTAGGGCCGGGCAGAGACTGGTACATGGGCGTGGCAAGGGGACTCTACAGCGCCCCCTGGAATTTGGAGGGTCATATAGCACACATACTTGCACGTACACATATGAAACTCGGTACACATATATAACTCATCAATCTGAACAACTGTTGCACTCTATGTCATTAGCTAATCCCAACAGGAAGTTGGTTATTCTGGGTTTGTCAAAAACGCATGCTCTGGAATTTGATATACTAGTCCTAGCTTTTTTACCCAACTGCCACCAAACTCGGTCAACCTGATCTCAAGACATTGGGGATGAAAAATTGTGAGGGGATTTTTGATATCTCGAACGGTTTGGCCGTGGCGAGGCATTGAAATTATGGCGAGAAATGAGAAACAGGAAATGGCTAATAACTACTGCACACATTGTCTGATTTGGATGAAACTTCAGAGGTTTGTTCGTTGTATGATGCCGATCACATAGATCTGACTATTAGGAGTCAAAGTTATAGCGCCACCAACTGGCAACAGGAAGTGTGTCTCTTTTAAAAATGCTTTGATATCACATGGTTATTTTTACCCGTTTTGCTTCAAACTTCATCAGAATAATGTCAAAACACGGCCGATGAGAATCTGTAAAGGAATCGTTGATACAGTAAATGCTGTTGTCATGGCAACGTGTCAAACTTTAACATTTGTTTCCTGTCTCTTTGGGGCACTTAATAAGCTTAGATTGTCATGAAACTCATGAAAACACATCAGTATTAATGATAGTTAGACACTGGCAAAAGCTCATCAATGGGCGTGGAGGAGGCGCTCTATAGCGCCACCTTTTGTCAAAAGTGGGGGGGTTAGTTTAAGCTACAGACACCAAACTCGGTATGTATATTGTTCTCATCAAGCCGGACAACTTTCTAATTTACATCCATTAGCTGCGACCAACAGGAAGTCTTCTATTTTGATTTGAATGTGGATTTTTGGAAAAATATAGCTGTGAATGAACGAATACTACTCCTACAAAAAACAATGAATTTACACCAATCTTTGTCAACATGATGCCAACATACTGAAGATGTTAAATTGTGAGCAGATTTGGGATATCTTGAACGGTTGATTTATGGTGATTTATTAAAGTAGCAGTAAAAAACATGACTGTAATTTTAAAATGCAGCATTCAAACACTTCAAAAGTTTTTACATACATAGAACTAGTCATTCTGAGAAATAAATGCTTACTTCCATCGATATAAAATACTCTACTAAATATAGAAAATTAAAAAACTATTCAACATCTGATCTCACTCTAACTCTCTCACTCTAACTCTGTGTCAGGGGAAGGGCATTAAGTGTACGTGTGTGTGTAAGTGTGACTGGGGGTAATTGAGTGGCTGTGTGTGTGTGTGAGAGAGAGAGAGAGAGAGAGAGAGAGAGAGAGCATGTAAGGTGCATTATCCTAACTCTTCACAACTTTTTACATATGAAAAACAAGTCATTCTTAGGAAATATGTTTATCGTTTTCAGAGACCGCAGATACATTTAAAATATCACACTTGTAAACTAGCACATGAAGACTGTAATACCAAGGATGAACACAAGATGACCTCATAGGATAAGGAATCTTTTTCCGCTCATTCTCAGTTTATCAGAATGACTTACAAGCACTTTGCTTTTAACCCTTTCATTGTTGTGACCCTTCAATCCAAACTGGTACAGGGTTACTGTCAATGCATGTACCCACTGGGCAGCATTTTTCTGATGGCACCAGGGTTGCGGATGCGCTGGCGGCGAGGGCCCGTCATCGCTGCTTGCAGCTATATTTAGGGCCCGAGCCCTAAAAGGGCGAAGGCCCTATTGATCCCCTAAGGATTATTAGGGCCCGAGCCCTAAAAGGGCGAAGGCCCTATTGTTTTTCTAAGGATTATTATTATTATTATTTTTTTTTTTTAATTATTATTTTTTTTTCGACTATCCGGGGCATTTTGGGGGCCTTAACATGCTCAAAAACTCTTGAAAATCGGTACACTCATTGGAATCTGCGGTCATTAGGATGCCACAGAGACTGGGACCCGAGCGTGGCACAGGGGCCCTACAGCGCCCCCTGGAACACCTTCCCAAAACTTGACATATATCCCGCACATACTTGCACGTATACATATGAAACTCGGTACACATGTAGATCTCACTGAGCCGAACAACTCACGCACTCCATGTAATTAGCTAATCCCAACAGGAAGTGAGCTATTCAGGGCTGTTTAAAAAGCGCATGCTCTGGAATTTGATATACTCCTCGGAGGCCTTTAGCCCGACGGCCACCAAACTCGGTCAGTATGATCTCAAGACATTGGGGATGCTAAATTGCAGAGGGATTTTTGATATCTCGAACGGTTTGGCCGTGGCGAGACGATGAAATTATGGGAAACAGGAAATGGCTAATAACTATTGCACACATTGTCTGATTCTGATGAAACTTCAGGAGTTTGTTCATTGTAAGATGCTGATCACATAGATGTGACTATTGAGAGTCAAAGTTATAGCGCCACCAACTGGCAGCAGGAAGTGTGTCGTTTTCAAAATGCTTTTAAATCAGCCTCTTAATTTTACTCGATTTGCTTCAAACTTCATCAGAATAATGTCAAAACACGGCCGATGAGAATCTGTAAAAGGGTCGTTGATACATTAAATGCTGTTGCCATGGCAACGTGTCAAACTTTAACATTTGTTTTCTGTGATTTTGGGGCACTTAATAAGCTTAGATTTTCATGAAACTCAACACACACATCAGTATTAATGATAGTTAGACACTGGCAAAAGCTCATAAACGGGCGTGGAGGAGGCGCTCTATAGCGCCATCTTTTGTCAAAAGTTGGGGGGTTAGTTTTAGATACAGACACCAAAATTGGTATGTATATTGGTCTCATCAAGCCGGACAACTTTCTAATTTACACCCATTAGCTGCGACCAACAGGAAGTCTGCTATTTTGATTTGAATGTGGATTTTTGGAAAAATCAGGCTGTAAATAAATTCATACTCCTCCAAGCAGGAATAAGTAGTTCACACCAAACTTTGTCAAAATGATGCCAACATACTGAAGATGTTAAATTGCGAGCGGATTTGGGATATCTTGAACGGTTGATTTATGGTGATTTATTAAATTAGCAGTAAAAGACATAACCGTAATTTTAAAATGCAGCATCCAAACACTTCAAAACGTTTTATATACATAGAAGTAGTCATTCTGAGAAATAAATGCTTACTTCAATCAATATAAAATAGTCTACTAAAAATAGAAAATTAAAAAACTATTAAACATCTGATCTCACTCTCACTCTCTCACTCTAGCTCTGTGTGTGTGTGTGTGTTAGGTGTGTGTGTAAGTGTAAGTGTGAGTGTTGACAGTGGGGGATGGTGGCTGTCAGAGAGGGAGAGAGACAGACAGAGTGCATTTAAAGTGCATTATCTTAACTCTTCACAACTTTTTACATATGAAAAACAAGTAATTCTTAGGAAATATGTTTTTAGAGACTGCAAAAACATTTAAAATATCAGACTTGTAAATTGGCAGATGAACACTGTAATACCAAGGATTAACACAAGATGACCTCATAGGATAAGGAATCTTTTTCAGCTCATTCTCAGTCTATCAGAATGATTTAAAAGCATTTTGCTTTTAACCCTTTCATTGCTGTAAGCCTTCAATCCAAACTGCCACAGGGTTACTGTCAATGCATGTGCCCACTGGGCACCGTTTTTCTGATGGCACCAGGGTTGCGGATGCGCTGGCGGCGAGGGCCCGTCATCGCTGCTTGCAGCTATATTTATTATTATTTTTATTTTTATTTTTCGACTATCCTGGGCATTTTGGGGGCCTTAACATGCTCAAAAACTCTTGAAAATCGGCACACACGTTGGAATCTGCGGTCATTAGGACGCCGCAGAGACTGGGACCCGGGCGTGGCACAGGGGCTCTACAGCGCCCCCTGGAACACCTTCCGAAAGCTTGATGTATATCCCGCACATACTTGCATGTATACATATGAAACTCAGTACACATATAGATCTCACTGAGATGAACAACTCACGCATTCTATGTCATTAGCTAATCTCAACAGAAAGTGAGTTATTCAGGGCTGTGTAAAAAGTGCATGCTCTGGAATTTGATACACTCCTCGGAGGCCTTTATTCCAACGGACACCAAACTCGGTCAGCATGACCTCAAGACATTGGGGATGCAAAACTGCCAGGGGATTTTTGATATCTCGAACGGTTTGGCCGTGGCGAGGCGACGAAATTATGGTGAGAAATGGGAAACAGGAAATGGCTAATAACTATTGCACACATTGTCTGATTCTGATGAAACCTCAGGAGTTTGTTCATTCTATGACGCTGATCACATAGATGTGACTATCATGAGTCAAAGTTATAGCGCCACCAACTGGCAGCAGGAAGTGTGTCGTTTTCAAAATGCTTTTAAATCAGCCTCTTAATTTTACTCGATTTGCTTTAAACTTCATCAGAATAATGTCAAAACACGGACGATGAGAATCTGTAAAGGGATCACTGATACATTAAATGCTGTTGTCATGGCAACGTGTCAAATTTTAAAATTTGTTTCCTGTGTTTTTGGGACACTTAATAAGCTTGGATTTTCATGAAACTCAACACACACATCAGTATTAATGACAGTTAGACACTGGCAAAAGCTCATAAATGGGCGTGGAGGAGGCGCTCTATAGCGCCACCTTTTGTCAAAAGTGGGGGGGTTAGTTTTAGCTACAGACACCAAACTTGGTATGTATATTGGTCTTATCAAGTCGGACAACTTTCTAATTTACACCCATTAGCTGCGACCAACAGGAAGTCGGCTATTTTGATTTGAATGTGGATTTTTGGAAAAATCAGGCTATAAACAAATTCATACTCCTCCAAGCAGGAATAAGTAATTCACACCAAACTTTGTGAACATAATGCCAACATACTGAAGATGTTAAATTGCGAGTGGATTTGGGATATCTTGAACGGTTGATTTACGGTGATTTTTTAAACTATCAGTCAAAAAACATAACTGTAATTTTAAAATGCAGCATCCAAATACTTCAAAACTTTTTACATACACAGAATTAGTCATTCTGAGAAATAAATATATAAAATAGTCTACAAAAAATAGAAAATTAAAAAACTATTAAACATCTGATCTCACTCTAACTCTCTCACTCTAACTCTGTGTCGGGGGATGGGATTAAGTCTGTGTATGTGTGTGTGTAAGTGTGACTGGGGGTAGTTGAGTCACTGTGTGTGTGTGACAGAGAGAGAGAGAGAGAGAGAGTGCATTTAAAGTGCATTATCCTAACCCTTCACACCTTTTTACATTTGAAAAACAAGTCATTCTTAGGAAATATGTTTATCATGTTTTCAGAGACCGCAGAAACATTTAAAATATCACACTTGTAAACTAGCAGGTGAAGACTGTAATACCAAGGATGAACACAAGATGACCTCATAGGATAAGGAATCTTTTTCAGCTCATTCTCAGTGTATCAGAATGACTGACAAGCACTTTGCTTTTAACCCTTTCATTGCTGTAACCCTTCAATCCAAACTGGTACAGTGATACTGTTAATGCATGTGCTCGCTGGGCACCGTTTTTCTGATGGCACCAGGATTGCGGATGCGCTGGCGGCGAGGGCCCGTCATTGCTGCTTGCAGCTATATATATATATTTTTTTTTTTTTTCCACACTTTGGGGCATTTTGGGGCCCTTAATGTGCTCAAAAACTCTTGAAAATTGGCACACACATTGGAATCTGCAGCCATTAGGACGCCACAAAGGCTGGGATCCGGGCGTGGCATAGGGGCTCTACAGCGCCCCCTGGAACAGCTTCTGAAAACTTGATGTATATCCCACACATACTTGCACGTATACTTATGAAACTCAGTAGACATGTAGATCTCACTGAACCAAACAACTCACTCACTCTATGTCATTAGCTAATCCCAACAGGAAGTGAGTTATTCAAGGCTGTATAAAAAGCGCATGCTCTGGAATTTGATATACTCCTCGGAGGCCTTTAGACCGACGGCCACCAAACTCGGTCAGTATGATCTCAAGACATTGGGGATGCTAAATTGCCAGGGGATTTTTGATATCTCGAACGGTTTGGCCCGTGGCGAGGCGACGAAATTATGGCGAGAAATGACAAACAAGAAATGGCTAATAACTACTGCACACATTGTCTGATTCTGATGAAACTTCAGGAGTTTGTTCATTCTGTGATGCCGATCACATAGATGTGACTATCAGGAGACAAAGTTATAGCGCCACCAACTGGCAGCAGGAAGTGTGTCGTTTTAAAAATGCTTTTAAATCAGCCTCTTAATTTTACTCAATTTGCTTCAGACTTCATCAGAATAATGTCAAAACACAGCTGATGAGAATCTGTAAAGGGATCGTGGATACATTAAATGCTGTTGCCATGGCAACGTGTCAAACTTTAAAATTTGTTTCCTGTGTTTTTGGGGCACTTAATAAGCTTAGATTTTCATGAAACTCAACACACACATCAGTATTAATGATAGTTAGACACTGGCAAAGGCTCATAAATGGGCGTGGAGGAGGCGCTCTATAGCGCCACCTTTTGTCAAAAGTTGGGGGGTTAGTTTTAGCTACAGACACCAAAATTGGTATATATATTGGTCTCATCAAGCCGGACAACTTTCTAATTTACACCCATTAGCTGCGACCAACAGGAAGTCTGCTATTTTGATCTGAATGTGGATTTTTGGAAAAATCAGGCTATAAACAAATTCATACTCCTCCAAGCAGGAATAAGTAGTTCACACCAAACTTTGTAAACATGATGCCAACATACTGAAGATGTTAAATTGCGAGCGGATTTGGGATATCTTGAACGGTTGATTTATAGTGATTTTTTTAAATTAGCAGAAAAAACATAACCGTAATATTAAAATGCAGCATCCAAACACTTTAAAAAAAATTCATACATAGAACTAGTCATTCTGAGAAATAAATGCTTAATTCGATCAATATAAAATAATCAACAAAAAATAGAAAATTAAAAAACTATTAAACATTTGCTCTAACTCTCTCACTCTAACTCTGTGTCGGGGGATGGACTTAAGTCTGTGTATATGTGTGTGTAAGTGTGACTGGGGGTAGTTGAGTGGCTGTGTGTGTGTGTGTGTGAGAGAGAGAGAGAGAGAGAGAGAGAGACAGAGAGAGACAGAGTGAATACAACTTTTCACGTATGAAAAACAAGTCATTCTTAGGAAATATGTTTGGCATGTTTTCAGAGACCGTAACAACATTTGAAATATCACACTTGTAAACTGGCAGATGAAGACTGTAATACCAAGGATGAAGACAAGATGACCTCATAGGATAAGGAATCTTTTTAACTGTAAGCCTATCTCAGTCTCATGGTATCAGAATGACTTTAAAGCATTTTGATTTTAACCCTTTCATTGCTGTAACCCTTCAATCCAAACTGCTACAGGGATACTGTTAATGCATGTGCCCGCTGGGCACCGTTTTTCTGATGGCACCAGGGTTGCGGATGCGCTGGCGGCGAGGGGCCCGTCATCGCTGCTTGCAGCTATATTTAAATATTAAAACTCAATTCAATATTATGTGTAGAATTTCTTTATTTTGTTAACTTGCCACTTGCTAGCAACTGATTTCTTCATGGAAGCTTTGCGTTTAAATATTTCAACTCAGATCAGTGTTTCATGTCTAATAATTTACTTTTGTGGCAAGCAGCTGTTTAATAAGTGGGATAATGTACATCCAGGTAGTTGTTATCGCAAAATAAAGATGTATATTATCCCTTACTTATTATAATCTTTATTCGAGTGATAAAGGAAATTTTATCACTCGAATAAAGACAAGTCTGACAGTAATCAGTCTGAGTGCTACTGTAAGGTTAACTCTGGTTTAAATGTTTCAAATGATTGACAGTTGCAAATATTAGAAATTTAGAAAAGTAATCAAAAGTAATAAGTTACATTAATAAAGTAATTAAAAAGTTACACTACTTATTACATTTAAATAGAGTAACTTGTAATCTGTAACCTATTACATTTCCAAAGTAACCTTCCCAACACTGTATGTATATATATATATATATATATATATATATACACATATATATATGTGTATGTATTTATCTCACATAAATGTTTGATCATGCAGTGCATTTTTGTTTTTTAGAATTGTGCAATTATTGCACAATAGCTTACATGCAGCACAAGTCTGATTTCCACAAGCATATTTATCCATTATTTTGATTTCAAATCCAAACATTGTTATTGAAAATACCTTTTCAGCATATTTAACGCAACCAATGCACTGTCACTTTAATTCTGTGCGTGCAGCACAGACTCTGTGCTGAAACGATCTCTACACTGCTGCAGACGAACGAACTGCTCCTGGAACGCACTACTACACCGCAACCGTGTGCAGCTTGAACGCTTTAATCCGTTAGCATGAGAGCGGAAAAAAAATACGCACTGCAAACGGAGGTATGTGAACGTGGCGTTAGGTGTTAGGCTTCAAGTGTGCATGAGCGCCCAGTCTCCAGAAGAGCGCGCGAGCTTTGAATGGTTAAACACTGGAAAGAATTAAAAAGAAACGCAGTTTACAAACTTAAGCGATGATGCGACACTGATTCTATTGTGCAAGTAACAATTCCTGTGTCAACTGTGCAGCTCGCTTATAGACAGACGCGATGTGATGATTGGAAGCCTTTTGCGCACTTTCGGTAGATAAAGAGAGAGAGCGCGCGGTCATTCACTCGCGCTGTTTGTGAAATTACGGCTCACGTAAGGTTTTCAAATTACTCTCTAAGTTATTTAATGAAGAAATATTAATTGTACCTCACCTTAAGCATTATAATTGTTTTACCCCGGCCGAAAAGCGCCTGCATGTTGTACCAAACCTCTCACGGCAGGCGCGTCATCAGCTTTAGATGATCGGTTGGTTTATGAGATCGGCCTTTTTAGAGACCGCCGATCAAACATTCCCAAGGGATTATCGGCCGGTAATGATCGGTAGCCGATCAATTGGAGCACCCCTAGTTTAGAGCCCTTTGAAGCTGCATTTAAACTACATTTTGGAAGTTCAAAATCGGGGCACCAGTGAAGTCCATTATACGGAGAAAAATCCTGAAATGCTTTCCTCAAAAAACATAATTTCTTTACGAATGAAGACAGAAAGACATGAACATCTTGGATGGCAAGGGCGTGAGTAAATTATTTGTGAATTGTTGTTTTGGAAGTGGAGTTCTCCTTTTGATTATCGACTAGTTTTTAGTTAGAAAGTTTAATTTGCCAAATCAAATTATACACAAGAATATGTTCTGAAGCTTTTCTCCTCTTATTTTTCAGATACTTTATTGGAATAAATCCAAAAAAAGAGGATCAAAGCTGCATGGAGAAAAGAGGTGTCTAAAAACTGGAAAAACTGCAGAAGAAGACTTAAGATGATGAAGAAGAACATCAGTCCAGAAGTATATCATCCTTAACTCAGCCTTGCTGTCTCAAACCAAGTAGGACTCTCTCTTAGAGGACAAATTAAGATATTGTCATAGAGAAATGTTAGCCCATTCAATAGAAGACACATAGGAACCAAACCTTTGAGCTCCATAAGGAACATAAAGGTATGATTAATTAAAGACACCAGTCATTTCATCTGATATCTTTCATAAACAATTTGTTAAAAAAAAAAAAAAAAAACATTAGCTGGTGTTCACTGAAGCCTGAGAGTACATTTGTATTTTATGAACAAATAAAGACTTTATGCATGTTTGTATGTTTGTATGCATGCCTGTGTTATGGAATATTGTAAAAGTTTATCCAGTGTTATATCAGAATAAAATAACAAAACATAACTTGACTTTGTTCTGTTTTGTAATACAGTCAAATAGAAAATGCAGGGTATAATATGCACTGAAAATTGAGATCATGGAGTTACAAGTAGTATGTAATTTAACAGATATATGCTGCTAAATTACAGTTGAATACTGTAGATGACAAAACAGCACTTTGCTGTTAATTTCAAAAACAGTAGCACACTGTATTTTTACAGTATAATGCTGGCAACCACAGCTGGTTGTGAACAAAAATCAAAAACATTAAACAAGATTAATTTTGTCACACCCCTGTGGACTGTTTTGTTAGTTTAGCCCTTCTGTGCCCTTATATGGTCTTTCCTGTTCTTTATTGGTTAATTATCTACACCTGTCTTTGTCTGGTTGGCTACCCTTTATAAGTTTGATTCAGTTCCTTTGTTCCTGTCCGATCTTAACGTTATGTGAGTGTGTGTTCCCCTGCATTTCCTGTCCTGTACACTTGTTTGGATTTATTTATTAAAGCCCGTTTGCTATATTTCCTTGTCCTCGGCTTCTTCATACACACATCCTGACAGAAGATCAGACCAAAACAAGATGACGGCTGAGGAAGCTCTGTGGGGTTTGCAGCAAGGCGGTCGGAAGATGGAGCGGTAGGTGGAGGAATTTCTCGAGCTTGCTAACTGGCTGAGCTGGCACGATGCTGCTCTAGGTGCGTGTTTTCAGCTGGGGTTGGACGATGAGACTATCCGTTGCGATCTTCCTGTGTGTGACTATCCCCTGATCGAACTGCTTAATCTTGTCCTTTATTTAAACGGTTCTAAATTCGAAGTCGAAGAAATAAGGGAGGATTACATGTCTCCTCGTCCGGCCCCCTCTGGAACACGCTGCGTCGTGTCGGCTCGGCTCACACCTGGCCGGGAACCTCCACATACCGCGCCAACGCCCCAAATGACCCCACATCATTCAAGGATCCATCCGCTTCCTCAGCCCGGAACCGCCGGCTGGCACTCAAGTCAGCCGGCCGCTCATGTGGCAAGCCAAATATATATATTAAGGACCTAATGGACCTGGCTCTCCCCATGGGGTTTTCATGTATCTCCTCTGTTGGATATTCCCCTGTGTTTTGCCATTAAAGACTGTTCAAGTGTATTCCATGACTCCTGCGTTCTCCTTGCAACCTTATATGTTGTATCATTTAATGAATATTCATAAAAATAGTTTTCATGTATTATAATATTTACTTATTCTTTGTTATAACTTTTAAGAATATGATAATTCATAACACATAATGAACACGTTGCATCCACTTGTTACAATTGATTATATTTCTCATAGTTATAATGTATAATATCTTGCCATGTTACTTTACTTAAAGCAAACAAAGAGCACTTATACGTAATAATAATAACTATATATATATATATATAATATCAGTAGTGTTGGGTTTGAGTCCACCTAAGTCAAGTCCGAGTCTTTAACCAATCGAGTTTGAGATGAGTCAGAGTCCAAAATGGGCTGAGTCGGACTCAAGTCCGAGTCTCAAAGGGCCGAGTCGAGTCCGAGTCCAAGGAAACACTACTGTTTCTCAGTATATTAACATTGTTTTAACCCAGGGGTGCCCAAACTCGGTCCTGGAGGGAGGTGTCCTACAGATTTTAGCTCCAGCTCCAATTAAACACACCTGCACCAGGTAATCAAGCTCTTACTAGGCATACTAGAAACCCCCTGGCAGGTGTGTTGAGGCAAGCTGGAGCTAAACCAAGGACCAGGACTGAGTTTGGGCACCCCTGTTTATAACCTTTTACAATTAGAAAAACACAATGTCAGTTGAAATGTAAGAAAAGCAAACATCTAGTGGATCTTGCCATTTTGATTTTTGATTTCACAACATCTTATAATTAGTGTCAATACTCTGTTTAGCAAACTTAAAGTCATGTAACAGATGTTATGGCTGACCTATGTAATGTGACCAGGTTTGTGAACAGGTTTTAGAATGTGAAAAATTATAGAGCGGGGCTTGACTTTATTCATCGATGTGTATAAATTCAAAGGTGGGGGTAAAGGAGTAGGCATCTTGGTGAATGGGACCTTAAGAGCAGAAAATGCACCTCTTTTATTTCTGATTGTGGCTGTGTGTGTTTTGGGTTGTATATGACTTTTTTTTTCTTGAATGTAAATGAGGTTGTGAGGGATAAACCTAGTCTTTACAATGGCACACACTGTGTATAAAGCCCTACATATACTTTCCATAAGTCACAGCAAACTCATACCCGTTTTATTTTTGAATGCATTTATAGTTACATTAATTACAATAAATTACATTATATAAGGAATAATTGATGATGGGCCATTGAATTATTAGAAAATCATGCACACCCAAGGTGGTTTTGGAGCCATAAAAACTCTTGCTGCAAAGATGTTAGAACATTTTTTCTTTCAAGCTAGAAACTGCCACCATGTTTAAACAATAATAATTTCAATACAGAAAAAACTAATCAACTAATGTAAGTAAAACATTCTCAAGCTATGTTTTACTTACATTAGAGTATTAACGTATTAATAAATATATTAATCAAAAATACAAATAAAATAATATTTTTTTAAAATTAGAATCTTTTTAAAAATATATATATATTTTTTTTAGGTAGGTCTATATAAAGGCTACTACAGAAATAGACAGATATTTCATGAAGTAATAAATGTTAAAATAAAACACTGCAAAACCTTCACTGTATACATTAAAGATGATTCTTATTACAGTTAATAAGTTGTTTGATTATTGTTTGATTGATATTTATGACGCGGTCGGTGGCTGCAGGTTTACGCTGCTGTTGCTTTAAGATCTGACGCACATTTCAAATATTTTGACGCATTAGTATTTCTCCCAACTGTTCAGGTTTACTTAAGACAAAACCGACTTCATTTACGTGAATAATCTCCAAGACGAGCATGTGTGTAGCAATAACAGAACCTATTAAAAGCGAAAGACAACTCGGCATTCGCATACTGAGAGGCGCGTTCTATGAGCGGGCTTTGAGTGTGTGTGCCGCACATAAACCCTTTGGCTTTCAAGTAGCCTACTGGACAAGGCTTAAAAACACATGCAAATACTAAATATCACTTTCGTGTTAATGCATCGAGTCAGTGACATTTCCGTCAACTGTCTCTGGACTCGGGCGGACTCTGGATATTATCAGAGTCCGAATGCCTCGAGTCCGAGTCAAATCCGAGTAAAAATGCATCCGAGTCCGTGACAAGTCCGAGTCGCCTAAAAATTGTACTCGAGACCGGACTCGAGTCAAATCAATCTGTAGCAGAGCACACAAGTCAGTCTAATAGGTTGCAGTGCCCACTTTTGTTCACTAGGGTGCGCCACACATTAATTCTAAACTGTAGAACAGAAGAACCATATGACTATCTATCTATTTATCATTACAGACAAAATTAAATTTTCATTTGTCAAATAATCTTTGACAAATATAATTATATTACTGGAGCCTCATTAACTCATCTTAAATCACATCATGATCAAAAAGAGCTTTAGTGCCAGGTATGTTTACACATACAAGGAATTTGTTTTGGTGACAGAAGCTTCCACAGTACAAGCATAATGGCAGTGCCAAGACAAGATACAGATAATAAAAAGAATTGAAAAAAAAAAAGAAAAAAGAAAAGCACAATATACAAAACAGACAGTAGATGGTAAATAAATAAATATATAAATTGTGTTGTATATTACGTTTATCGCCAAGTTAACTGTTCATCAGATCGACTGCCTCAGTGAAGAAAATGTTGTTTTGCCTGGCCGTTCTGGTGCTCAGTGCTCTGTAGCGCTGACCAGACGGCAACAGTTCAAAGAGGAAGTGGCCTGGGTGTGAGGGGTCCAGAATGATTTTGCCAGCCCTTTTGCTAACTCTGGATGAATGCAGTTCTTGGAAAGTGGGAAGTTGTACCAGTGATTTGCTCAGCAGTCCGGACTATCCGCTGTAGTCTTCTGAGGTCAGTTTTGCTAGCTGAGCTGTACCAGACAGTTACAGAAGTGCAGAGGATGAATTCAGTGACTGCAAGAGTAGAACTGTATCAGCAGCTCCTGTGGCAGGTTGAACTTCTTCAGCTTGTGAAAGAATACAGCCTCTGCTGAGCCTTCTTGACAGTAGAGTCTACAGTATGTGGAACTCTCACTTCAGGTCCTGAGAGACGGTGGTCCCCAGGAATCTGAATGTCTCTACTGCAGCCACAGTTCTGTTCATGATGTTGAGTGGGGGAGTCCCATTTTCATTTCCACTACTTTGAGTGTGTTTACAAGACACACTCATGTTAAAACCGTGTAACGTGTAAAAACTACACATAAGAAATCAATATACTTGCTAATGTGTCATACAGCAAAGACCTTAATGTGTCCTACAGTTAATAGTCGACAGTCGCGTGTGTGTGTGCGTGTCAAAGAAAAAAAAAAGTGATGGAGTACTGTAGCACACATTAGAAAGGTTTTGGCTGTAGAACACAACAGGAAGTATACTAATTTCTTATGTGTATTTTTTACACGTTGTAAGGACATGTCATGCCGCTTTTAATATATACTATTCAAAACGCACTGTATTCTATGTTCGTTCATCATATTCAAATCCTTTGCAGTGTGTACTAGAGACGACCTTGGCC
The DNA here is from genome assembly GCA_012976165.1 of Labeo catla. Taxonomy (NCBI): domain Eukaryota; kingdom Metazoa; phylum Chordata; class Actinopteri; order Cypriniformes; family Cyprinidae; genus Labeo; species Labeo catla. The sequence continues at coordinate 53,913 of VONZ01001519.1, forward strand.
GCTTCTCAAAACCTAGTGAGCTTCCTATCTAGAAAAGTATTTTGAAACCTCATCAATACGCGATCCGATTGGTTTTTGAACAGGCAGCTCACTAGGTTTTCAGTCACAGCCGCGTGTACATATACCCTCCCCGCCTCTCTCCAGCTGATGCCCGCGCCCTGTCAATCTATATTCTAGCAGAGAGAGAGGACGGGGGGAAAACCGAAACAGAGCGGGTCCGCGGGGGGAAGAGGCGCATGAAAACATCCATGGGTGGCTGTGTGGGCAGTCATCATGATTCTTCAGGCAGTTTAAACGAAAACTCGGACGGAACCGGAGGTAGGAAACGAAGCATTTCCTGGAAATGCGTGTCAAACTGTGCTGTTTCGGGTCTGCGCGGCTTCCCTGTCTCCTTCTCGGTTTGTTAAAGCTTTGAAACATCGTGGTGGGGTTTGCGTCGCTTTGTAAGGCTCGATCTCTCCCATTAGACCCGCGCCAGTCTATACGAATAGTTAAGACTGTGATTTTGTGATTATGCAAATGTTTTCATAACTACCCCCCTCCCCGCCGCCTTTTGTCTTTGAGCAGTGAGTCGTTTTGCATATAACACCTTCCTACTAGCTGGTTAGCTTTAGCTGTGTATTATATATAGAGAGAGTGTGTTAGCTGCATGGCTAGTCTGGCTCTCCTTTTCCTTTTAATAAAATCTGGGTCATGATTTTTACCCTGGAATGTAGAAACACTCAGAGCTATTCCCCTTTTTAATATTTATATTTAATTTCACACTATTAGGCTTTACATATCACTTCACATCGTTTCAGCTGTATCAGCACTGTTTATTCAAGCAGTCTTGCACTCCTGAGTGCTGTTGTACTGAATATTAGCATGGCTGTGATTTGGCCTTAAAAAGCACAAGGCTGTGCTAATATTTAGACCAAAAGCATGACTGGAAGTCTGATGTTGCTTTAGGAACTAATAAGGTACCTGCACCTTTAGAAACTAAACAGTATTTGAGGGGGTTTTGTTAGATGGTGGAAAACACATGAATTGGAGTAACAAAGAAGCTGTCGTATTCTTTATAGTCCGCTGAAAAGTCCATTTGAGAAAAAGTTGATAGTGGAGGATGCTGTTAAGTAAACACTAAACAGGTTGCATACTGCCTCAAAGATGCAGACATCATAAATATGTTGTTAAGAATGTTAACCCAGGGTTATATACAGTGTCAATTTATGAATACCCAGAATTAACAGTTAAGCCTGGGTAATCATGAGCAGTGTGAAATGTGAAGCGACATAACCCAGTATTCCATTTACCTGGGGACGGTTGCACCAGCTAGATGTAAAAAAGCTGGGCTTTGCAACGTCCAACTTTGTTACATATTTACACCTGTTGTACCAGCTAAAACTACGACCAGATGCAACTACGCCCGGCGTGTGAGCGTCCACACAAACATTCTTCCGCAGTGACAGCTGAGACGACACCCAGCATTGGCTACAACTACTAACATAAAACTGATATGAAAAAAATTATCGTGATAATCGTGATAATTTTTTTGCCCATATCGCTCAGCCCTAGCTACAATCCTAACCACCCTGCTCTGAGTCATTCTTGTAGCGATTTAGCTCAAAAGGGAAATGTATATAAATAATTACAATTAATTATGATTAATTACCATTATTTATATCAGCTGCCAGTAGTAACTGTAGCAGAATTACTTTTCCATCAACTAATCTGTTCGTCCAGCAGACATTCAGTATAATTTCATATCAAGTCTAAGAAATTATATTTTCTTGGCCACAGAAAATAACTTTCTTAAAGTAGTATTGCATTAGAGCATGTTGCTTGAATCGGAATCGTAAAGGGACATTAATTTACAAGGCAGAATCAGAATCAAAACTCATGTAATGTGTGCACAAGAGTTTTATTAACGAAGGACTAACACATAACTAATCTAAACAAACAAACATGAAATCACTCATACGTGGGGGAAGGGTCAGTGAAAAGCCATTAGAGAGACAAGGAAATGAAGCTATGAAAAGAGTCAGTTAACCACCTGAGTGAAACCATCAGTGCTGTCTACAGCTTATACTAAACGTCTGTTTTGTTTAGTTAAATGTATGATACTTGCATTGCCTTGGTCATTGAAGAAGTGTCCGAATGCAGTCTCGGGTGAAAGATGGTTTGGAGCAGTGGTGGTTTTGGAATCGCGATCACGTTCTTCCGGGTCTGAAGAGTGATGAACTCCAAAGATGTTCTGACTCGATGGTGACTGGGAGTTTCTTCCCAAAAAGTGAAGAAGTACCAAAAGCTGAGAGAGAGAGAGACCAAGCTGAAGTCCTGTGGTCTTTGGGGAATGGAAACTCCAGAACTCCAGCACTCCAGCATACAGCTGGCTTGTTGGTTTGAAAGATTATTTGTTAAATGTAACAAATAACTGTATGTCTGATTAGTCCAGATGCTACAGTCTTGAACCCTGATCACCGGTATGCGAGGTGAATGCTCTAACAATGACGCTGAACACCACATTCTCTAGCAGTCCTTAGTGCACCTCTTGAGATCAGGGGTTTAACTGCACAAATCTCACTGGCTGGCCGCCGTTACACACGGAATGCAAGAGTGGATGTCTGTTTATCATAGCAGAGATGCAACAAAGTAATGCTTCACCAAAAAATAAAGCACAGATGATGAACGAATGACACAAAAAAAATGAACGTACAGTATACAGTGGTAAATACAAACAATAGTTTGTTTTTAGTCGCCAGTAGCTCAGTGTTACTCACATATGGAGTGAATTTTCCAGTGATTATTCTTCTGAGCTTTTCTCTTTTGCCTCATCTCTTTCTGCAGTCTTTCGTCAAATCTCCCTCTTGCTTGTTCTCTCTCCTCCACTGTCATACGCCCCGACAGTGGAGGAGAGAGAACAAGCAAGAGGGAGATATAATGCTAATGCTGATCGGCTACAAGTCTGTTGTTGCGTCGGTCCAAGTAACTTCCAAACAGCGCTTATTAAAAAAAAATCGCTTATTGCAACTTTTACTATTTCAAGTGTGAAAAGCCCTTATGTATGAAGCAGAGCAACAAAGATTCCCCCTCCCCCAGAATCACTTTCAAAACATTTTTGAATGAGCTTGAGCATTTAAAGTGACCGACTGTAGGGTTCGTTTATCTTTCCTTTGTGTGGATGCTGTGGTGTAGGGCTGCATGATTAAATTAAATAAAACCGAATTGCATTATGGTGTAAACTGCATATAAACATATAAACTGCCATATTGCATTTTTGCTAAATCATATATGTGCTGCTTGTTTTAGAGTGAGTTTATTTCTGCCTTCTGTGCAGTGCTGCTTCAAGTTGAACATACCCGAGCAACAAAATGACTAGGGTTTGATAATAAATTGGTTAATGGATCGATTCTGTGAATTAAAAATTTTTTTCGAATGCATTGCGATTTCTCTCTGGAATCTAGTTTTTAACTGCACACTGCACACTCAAATGCTCACCAAGAAGAGCACTTTTGCGTTCAACTGAGTGTTTAAATGTACTTGCACTTCGGCTTTTATGCTTTTGTGACTCAAGATTAATGTAAACACAACCCACTGTGAACACTCCTGTAATTCACTTTAACCTTTTTGAACTTTATGAATGATTACTTTAAGTCCAAGTGGTGTGTGTGTGTGTGTAAGGAACTGAAAGCAAGCAGAGTATGGCTGATTCTAAAGCATGCAGTGCCATCTGCTGTTAAAAACTAAGCTCAGAATTGATTCAAGAGAGAATTGCGACGCATTTGGAAAATTACAGAATCGATCCATGAATCGATTTATCGTTACACCCCTAAAAGAGATAGAGATGCCTCTGAGAATTACAAGACCTAGTTCAATGCCAAGTCATGGAAGAATAGTCTTTGCATTGCGTTACTTGTGTTCCTAACAATTAGTTTGTTTAACTTGAAGCGGGGCTGTGCAGACTGGTAGGTGTATGACATCAAAGTACCGCAAACTCATTTGAGATGAGCAAAATCTGTGCAGAACCGATCACCACAAGGTGCATGCTGGTTAGAAATATGTCCGGGGGCGGTATGCCTTGCTCTGATGCCATGCTGACGTTTGCCAAAAATTTTCGCGACAGTAAGTTGGGCATGCAATCGAGTGCAGCTGCTCTCCCCTAGCTGCGCTGACCAAAAGCACAATGGGAAATGACTTGCTGATGACACAGCTTAATGCTTATTGGTTCAAACAACCGTGATGTTGCATTCTTTTCTAAAATGTTTGATTTTTTTAATATCTGACATCATGTGATTATTTGCTTAAATTGTGAATGTTCCCAAACACTACGGCAGTGCAATCGTTGTGTGAGGTATTGTTGTCATATGTTTGAACTAAGGTAAAAATGGAGGATAAAAACTTATTTTAAATGGAATTAAATAGCAAGTACCTGTGGGTGTCTTGTTTAACATATTTGTTTTCATATAATAGCAAGACAACTGAAATTATATCATGTTTATAAGAAACACACCGCTTGAGTGTGAATAACGCAAGATCCACCTTTGATCATGTAGGTATCTGGGTATCTGTTCCACTTTGAGAAGTCAGAACTGGCTCATTCACATCGTCAGAGCTGCCTACTCTCGCCTAAATTTCATGTGAGGCTAGGCGTATCTCATACAAGCCAAGCAATTTCAAAAGCATATGTAACTACTGTCTGCTCTCTATAGCTCTTGTGATGCAGTGCCCTTGAAGACCGAACACACCTAATATCTACACCAGATGTGATCATTGTTGCATCACTTTGTGTTCTGCTGCAACAGCTAGAAGTGTCTACACTGGATGCAACAAAGCCGCTGTTTACACCTGGTATTAAGATGCAATCCAATCATAAGTGGACATCGCTAAATAGAGGTATAAATGAGGTCTGAAACACTTTGAGGTTGTCCTTTTGACCACTTCCAGAGAAAATCAAAATGCGTTTACCCAGATTGCTTTTGTAGTGATACTCATGTTGTTTACTGTTTCATTAAATAATTCATTAAACAATTATTATATATATTCAGATACTATAAGATGAACTTTTCGCCCCACCTGCTATTGACCTTTTTTTTTTTTTGTTGTTTGTTTGTTTTTTAACCGGCCATGAAACTCTTTTTGCAAAAACAGGCAGTTGTTACTATTACAACAACAACTAAACACATTTCATTAGTAAATAAATAAATAAATAAATAAATAACGGTAGCCATTTGAAATTATGGCTACAGTTTAGTCACAATACAAAGAAAAATAAATGTAGCGTGAGAGATAATTTAAATTAGATTGTATAATTTCAACATTTCAACCAAAAACAGAATGCTCTTGAATGACTTTAGAATGACTTTAGCTTTGTGAAATTATTCATTTTCAATCAAATCAATCATTTTAGACACATTTTGTCTTTTTTTCTGTTTTGCAAATTAAATAGTTCCAAACAAAGCTGGAACAGAGCTGCTGTGCATCTCATAGCAACACTGCAGTGTTTCTTTCCTGAATGAATGTTGTTGTTGTTTTGTTTTTGTTTTGTTTTTTTTTTAAACAAATCGAGAGAGCCAATTATTCATTGATCCATTCATAAAGACAGTCAACTTGCTTTGATCCTAAGTGAATCAGCCATTTTAAATGAATTGCTTGATTAATGGATTCAGTGAATCATGACACTTGCGGCCACTTACTGGCAGTTTTATTCATCATATCATATTTATTTATCCACGACAAGCCTAAACCAGCACAAAGACACGCTCGTAAAATATTATTATTGACAAAAATCCCCTAAAAATATTATATTATTTTTGACAATAACGCACACCCCTAAATAAGGGGCATCATTTAGGTCATTTTGCGCACAGACACACAGATTGTGTGCATGCAAATGGGCATGCATTGGTTTAACCTACATTGGGAGACCAAATGTCTCCAGAAAAAAAAAAAAAAAGTAAAACTTTTGAGAAGAGTTATTTAGTATAATTTTGCCAGAAGTTTTAGAATTTTTATCATGTTAATGTACAAAATCTTGCGTAATATAACGTGATTGTTTGTTTGCTGGTTTTTATTATATTTGTTATACTTTTTTGAGTTGTTTTTGTCATGAAAATAGACTGACTAAAAATGCTGACATGGCATTAAATAATATACTACTACTACTTATTATTATTATTATTATTATTATTATTATTATTATTATTATTATTGCTTATTTATTGTTTGTTTGTTTGTTCTTTTATGTGTGTCACACCATAGGTCATTATGTCACACTAAAGGACAGAAATGGTAGTCATTAAAGTATTTCTATTCAATTTTGAACATGTCAAAGGACAAGGAAAGTTTAATTTTGATACAATATCAACATGTTTTTTAAACAAAAATAATTTTCATCAACAAAATTCTCTTAGTCAATTAGTATGTTACTAAAACTCTTCTAAGCCACCACTGCATGTGTGGCACAGCTAAATATGATTGATATTCAGACTATATTCATTAAGATGTGAATGATTTTTTTTTTTTTCCCTCCATGTAAATGTCAGGCGTTCACCACAGCCATCTCCATCTGACACGTTACCCACAGCACCACCCACTCGTTCATCGTCACCAGAGTTCTGATTACACGCACCTGCAGCCACTTATCCACGCCCTATAAAAGACTCCTCAGCTCAGTCTAGCTTTGTCTGGTCTACTGTTCACATCCCTTCGTGCTTTCCCAGACCCATGCATGCTAAAGGACTCGCCGGCGTGTGTATCTGCCTTGCTGCTATTCTCCGTGCTCAATCAACGAACTCACCTCTCAAGGACATTTGGTTAAGCTATCTGAACCACCATTACTCATTACCATCTGTTTATCAAACGTCTGTCAATAAACATCTCAGTTTTACTGCTTACCACTGTTTCTGGTCTCTTCCCTTGGCAAAACGTGACAGAAGACCAGACCATACCGAAAATGAGCACCGAAGCAACTCCGACATCAGATCCCCTCAAGGAATTGGTGAACGCCTTCAAAGCGGCGTTACAGCCTCCATCTCCGCCGTCATCAGCCTCAGGTAGTCCCATGGCGGCATCTTTTGCGGGCGAAGCGTCTGAGTGTAGCGGTTTTCTCCTGCAAGTCAACCTGTTTATCCAAATGCAACCACAACTATTCCCTTCTGAAAACGCCAAGGTAGCATGTCTGATTTCACTGCTCTCCGGTAAGGCCTTCCAATGGGCGAAATCCATCTGGAACACTCGTAATCCCATAATTAATTCATTTGAACAGTTTACTGATCATTTCACTGAAGTTTTTTGTACGGCTACTGACACACTATCCACTTCCGATCAGCTGTTCCGCCTACAACAGGGAACTTCTTCTGTAAACGATTACACTCTCTGCTTTCGCACGCTGGCGGCGGCTAGTGGCTGGAATGAGACTGCACTCCTCGGCGCCTATCGTCAAGGTCTCAATGCTGGCATCCGTGCCGCCATGGCGTTATATGACGATTCCATCGGATTGGAGGCATTTCTACAACAAACCACCCATGTGTCCCAGCGACTAGCCGTCTGCCAGCCCCCGATAACCATTCCTCAGATCGCTACAGTGGCTGCTTCGTCCCCAGTACCAGAACCAATGCAAGTAGACTCTACGCGCCTCTCCTGCGCTGAACGGAACCGGCGATTAACTCTCGGATTATGTCTCTATTGTGGTCAACAAGGTCATTTCATCCGCAACTGCCCAGTTCGTCCCCCACGTCCAGTGATGAGTACCATAACATCTGATGTTAAACCTGCTCAGCTCACCTTATTACCTGTAGTTCTTCATACTGCTGAACGTTCGTTGTCTGTTTCTGCTCTGGTTGACTCAGGGTCTGCTGGCAACTTCATCTCACAAGAATGCCTAAACCAATTACAACAATTGTCATCCTGGGACACCCTTGGCTCCAACAACACCTTCCTGAACTCAGCTGGGACCCGTGTGACATCACCCGCTGGAGCGACTCCTGTCTTCATCAATGCCTGGCCAACCTTCCAAGACCATCTACTTCCTCCATCCAGCTATACTCAACCCAGGTGGAAAGCCCAGAACCAGAGATCGTCCCCGAGATACCAGCTGAGTACAGGGCGTTCCAGGACGTCTTCAGCAAGAAAGCAGCCACTCATCTACCACTACACCGGCCATGGGACTGTGCCATCGAACTGCTGCCTGGAGCACAGTTACCCAAGGGAAAGATCTACCCCCTGTCCATCCCGGAGTGCCAGGCGATGGAGTAGTATATACCGGAAGCTCTTAAGCAAGGATTCATCCGACCATCCACCTCGCCAGCCGCTTCCAGCTTCTTCTTCGTGGGCAAGAAGGATGGAGGTCTTCGGCCCTGCATAGATTATCGTTAGCTGAACTCACAGATCATTCAACAACCCTATCCTCTTCCCCTGGTGCCTGCCGCCCTCGAAGAGCTTCGTGGAGCCCGCGTCTTCACGAAGCTGGACCTGCGGAATGCTTACAACCTCGTGCGTATACGTGCTGGAGACGAGTGGAAAACGGCCTTCATAACACCTACTGGCCACTATGAATACTGGGTGATGCCCTACGGTTTGTCCATCAGTCCCTCCGTCTTTCAGACATTTATGCACGAGGTGTTCCGGGAGTTCCTGCATCGGTTTGTGGTGGTCTACATTGACGATATTCTCATTTTCTCCCGGAACCAGGCCGAACATCGCCAGCACGTCCAGCAGGTCCTCCAAAAACTCAGAGAACACAGTCTGTACCTCAAACTTGAGAAGTGCGAATTCCATCAAACCTCCGTTCAATTCCTGGGATATAACATCAGTGCCGAGGGTGTACAAATGGATCAGGGGAAGGTCGACGCCATTCAGAACTGGCCCCACACCTCACAGCATCAAGGAATTACAGCGCTTCTTGGGATTCGCCAACTTCTATCGCAGATTTATCAAGGACTACAGCTCCATTACCGCTCCGTTAACCTCCCTCCTGCGGGGTAAACCCAAGCATCTTGTCTGGAACCCCGCCGCCCACGAAGCATTCCACCGGCTGAAAACCATCTTTAGTACCGCTTCGTTGCTACATCACCCGGACCCCGAACGACCCTTCACGGTGGAGGTAGACACCTCCACAACCGGAGTCGGAGTACTTTCGCAAGCGGCTGGTGAGTCATCCCTCCTCCATCCCTGTGCTTATTTCTCCCGCAAGTTGTCTCCGGCGGAGCAGAATTATGACATCGGAAACTGTGAGTTGTTGGCCATCAAATTGGCCCTGGAGGAGTGGTGTCACTGGTTGGAGGGAGCCCGCCACCCATTCACCATCATTACAGATCATAAGAATCTACAATATCTCCGTGAAGCTCGAAGACTCAACCCACAACAGGCCCGTTGGGCACTCTTCTTGACCAGATTCAACTTCACCATTACGTACAGACCTGGATCAAAGAATATCCCAGCAGACGCTCTCTCACGTATGTACTCTCCAGAAGCACCCGCCGAACCTGAACCTATCATTCCCCCCAACCTGATCATCAGCCCCATAATATGGGAGTTGGATAGAGAGATCCAACAAGCCACCCTCCAAGAGCCCGCTCCGCCGGAGTGCCCAGAAGGGAGGATCTATGTACCCCGCTCCCAACGTCAATCCCTTCTGGGTACAACTCACGATTCACGGGCTCTGGACACCCAGGCAGCAGTAGGACCCTCTCGCTCTTACAATCTCGTTACTGGTGGCCCAGTATGCGCCGAGATGCCATCAGGTACGTCCAAAGCTGCTCAGTCGGTGCCAAGTCTAACTCTCCCCGTCAACTTCCAACAGGCAAACTGGTTCCACTGCCCATCCCACAGAGGCCCTGGTCCCATCTGGGAATAGACTTCGTCATGGATTTGCCCATCTTGGAAGGTAACACCTGTGTCCTGGTTGTTGTTGATCGCTTTTCTAAATTATGCAAGCTGATTCCGTTAAAAGGTCTGCCTACAGCCACGGAAACAGCTGAACAACTGTTCCATCAAGTATTCCACCATTATGGGCTCCCAGAGGAGATCGTGTCGGACCGGGGTCCTCAATTCATCTCCCACGTCTGAAAAGCATTCTGCAAGCTACTTGGTATCTCTGTTAACTTGTCTTCTGGTTGTCATCCACAGACGAATGGCCAGACTGAGAGGAAGATCCAGGAGCTTGGACGTTACCTTCGGGCATACTGCCAGGACGACCAACACAGCTGGAGCAGGTTCCTCCCGTGGGCCGAGTACGCACCGAACTCCCTGCGGCAAGATTCTACAGGACTAACACCGTTTTAGTGCGTACTCGGATACCAGCCTCCGCTGTTCCCCTGGACGGAGGAACCCTCCAATGTTCCAGCTGTAGACCACTGGTTCCGAGAGAGCGAGAGAGTGTGGGACTCAGCACACCACCATCTTCAGCGGGCAGTTCGCAGGTATAAAATCTTTGCGGATGCCAGAAGAAGAACAGCACCCATCTACCAACCAGGGGATTTAGTCTGGCTCTCCTGCCGCAAGCTGAGTCCTCGCTACATTAGTCCCTTCCGCATCCTGAGGCAGATCAATGAAGTGACATTCCAGCTTCAGCTCCCACCCAGGTATCGCATTCATCCCACCTTTCACGTCTCCCTTCTAAAACCAGTTTCTCTCCCTGCCACAGATCCCCCTGGAGCTGAAGCTGAGCCCCCTCCTCTGGAAGTACTGGACCAGCCGTCGATCTACTCGGTTCACGAGATCTTGGATTCACAACGTCGAGGGGGTCGCTTGGAGTACTTGGTCGACTGGGAGGGGTACGGCCCGGAGGAGAGATCGTGGGTTCACCGTGACGACATCCTGGACCCCGTACTCCTGCTGGAATTCCATCACAGCCTCCCGGATCGCCCGGCCCCTCGCAGTCGCGGATGCCCTCGTCGTCGTGTTAGGGCGTCGGGAGCCGCCCCTGGAGGAGGGGGTTATGTCAGGCGTTCACCACAGCCATCTCCATCTGACACGTTACCCACAGCACCGCCCACTCGTTCATCGTCACCAGAGTTCTGATTACACGCACCTGCAGCCACTTATCCACGCCCTATAAAAGACTCTTCAGCTCAGTCTAGCTTTGTCTGGTCTACCGTTCACATCCCTTCGTGCTTTCCCAGACCCATGCATGCTAAAGGACTCTCCGGCGTGTGTATCTGCCTTGCTGCTATTCTCCGTGCTCAATCAACGAACTCCCCTTTCAATCAACGAACTCGCCTCTCAAGGACATTCAGTTAAGCTGAACCACCATTACTCATTACCATCTGTTTATCAAACGTCTGTCAATAAACATCTCAGTTTTACTGCTTACCACTGTTTCTGGTCTCTTCCCTTGGCAAAACGTGACAGTATATGGTTACTCGCTTTAAGGCATCATTTTAATTCTATTTGCTTTCTGCATTGTTCTCTTAGGATCTCCTCCCTTCTAGTGGATCCCTGCTAATTTTCTGTCTATATTTCCATGTCCTCTCTCTTCCACTAATTTCTGTCCCTCAATTCTTTCTCTCAAAAATGAAGTATCACATTTTATGACATGACACTTTATAACACAGTATAAGGATTATAAATTAAGAATACTGAAAATGATAAAAAAGAATTAAAAGAATTATTTAATTATTTAAAATGCTTTTTAAAGAGATCTTGTCCTCTGGTGTGACATCTTTGTCCTGTGGTGTGACATTATCTGTCATACCAAAGGACGTTTTAGCCTTTTGTGTCAATTAATGACCTTGCAGTTCCACTAACCTGGCATTAGCGGTTAGCAAGACATGATTTTGCATCATGATTTTGTAGTTTAACATAAAGTTTTTAATTAAAAGAAAAAAAACAAAAAAACAAAAAACAAAAAAAGATTTAGGGGTGTCGCACCAAAAGACGACAAAACGTAAATGTTTATAAATCATTAAAATAATTTTTAAAGAACATTTAAATCATTAACAGTTGTATATATCCTTACCTTTATCTGTGTTTATCTGTTTCACACATTTGATATTCTAGAGTAACCCTTTCATTGTAACTCAACAAGCAGACTACCAGAGGCTTCAATGCATGGACCCGCTGTGCACTGTTTTCCTTAAGTCACTAGGATGACGGTGGCACCAGAATTTGGGCCCATCATCCCTGCTTGCAGCTATAGTTTGGTGTTAAAATCTTCCTAACATTATAAGTGGAAAAAAAAGAATAGAGCAGTTAACACCACAAATATAATGAAAACGACAAATGAACTGTCAGTGAAATTAATTTTAGAGCTTTTTAAGCTAGTAAACAGGCTTGAACATTTAAAGCAGCAGATGTTAGAACTGCAGTGCACCCTTATAGTAAACATAACTTTATCATTCTTTGGTGTGGATGCTATACATGTAGTTATCCTTATAGTTGTCTGTAGAATTATTATTCTTGGTGTACATGGGCCTTAAAAGTCCATTCACTCTAATGTCAATAACTGCAATGATAACTAAGGCTACATGACAATGGTTAAACTTATAAACATGTGAAGGTGACAGATGGGCTTCAGTTAATCTACTACAATATCTTTAAGCAGAATCATTTGAGCAGAATATTTCTAAACTCCAAAATACTTGTTTGTCAGTGTTTTCAAGATCATCAGCACATTTTTGCAACCCAGAGAATGCATGTGCACTTGGTTGCTAGGTTGGAAGGATCAAATAAAACACAAGATAGAAAATGTTTTCTTTTTAAGACAAAAGCTGATTAGGGGATTTAAACTCTTTACATCTGACAACGTCAAGAATGAAAGCTAGCGGAGGCTTGTTACCAATGCAAGATGAATTGGGGAAAAAAAAATAAATCTGGATAAACAGCAGTTTGACCTTTTTTTTTTTTTTTATTGATCATAAACTTGGAAAAAAATGGTTCTGAAAGTCCTGGACTCTGAAAACGCTTAATAAAAAAAACAAAAAAAACATCTGCTCTTATATCATCTTTGTCAATGGCAAAAATACTATAAGTATAATGAAATATTTATGATTTATGTATTATTACTATTTATTTATTTATTGGTCACAATACCATGTTGCGAAAACTAATTTTGAATGGCTGACAGTGAGAAGAATTTTGCCTCATAATGGCTAGAAAGGGCTCATTGGACCATGCTGACCGGACAAATCTCAACCATGTTCCCCCCAACACTGCACATTTTGCATCTCTCCTTTGTCTGACACACCCATTTCAGGTCTTGGAGTCTCTACTAATGAGCTGATGATCTGAATCAGGTGTGTTTGTGGTTGGGAACCACTGCTTTAGACTTTTGACCATTTTAGACCTCTTCAATTTAGAGAGCATTTTATTATATGCCAATGGTGGCAGTTAAAAAAAAAGCACTTATTGCGTGTATTTTTATTATTATTATTATTACTACTATTTTCTCCTGCAGTTTGAATGCCTGTAGCTCTAGAAGTATTAAATATATCATAATATTCTTTTAGATTTTGGCTCTTAACAAAATTGTTTAGAAATTGGAATTGTTAAACATTTCTGAAATTGTACACAAGTGGTCAAAAATCTCCAGATATATGGGGATCTCAATGCAGCTCCATGTCCAAATTGTTACATTTTATGCATTTTCATAATCTTGTGTTTATCCAATCATGACTGTTGACACTGTAAATATGCAAATAAGAACAGTAACCCAGGGTTTAGGAATATACAGTCTGGCATGGTCTGATTATGAATAATATCTAGGCTATGACTGTAATTATGTGTACCTGAGAACATCAGCATCAACTCTCTAGGGTTGGATCGATACCACAATTGGCTTTGGTACGATACCAGAACTGAATACCTCAGTATCAATACCAAATCGATACCATAGGTGACAAATAAGCAACCTTAAAATATACTGAATTAAAACCAGTTTTATTAAAAACACTGCATGAAATTATTCATTAACAAATGTGTTGCTTGTTTTCAAGCATAAATGTATACTACATAAATGGCACTTCTCAGCACTTCAGCGCTTAGTGCTTCAAGTGATGCAAGTAGTAGTAGTAGTAGTAGTATTTTATTGATCTGTTATTGAATTATACCAAAAGTGCAATCTTTATATAAAAATAACAACTAGCAGATCTATGTTTGCATTTACGCTCCAGACTTAATGCACAGGGTATGAGCGGTGTTAAACATAGAAAAAGATGTAGCACTTGAAATTAGTCATAGTCCACACCTGAGCAGTGGACATGCGTTTATTGCATGACTGAAACAAGATATACAGTTCAGCTGAATGATGTTTACTTCAACTGTATGTGTTGCAAAAAATTAACAAACTGGACACTGAAACAAAATAGCCAGAACATTAACAACAACACTGATATAAGAGCTTGTGGTTTATCTGTCAGTCAGGCGTGCTCTCGGCCACTTGTCTCTTATTAGTTTTTTGGTTATTATTGTTTCAGTTTGTTATTTGCCTAATAAAAGACAATACAATTTTTTGTTTTAAAAAAGTTGTCGGGTAATGGGTGGTCTAACAAATTTGTTAAGAACTGTATATAGCTACGTAGTTTTGTAAGGATTTGAACTGAAAATTTAACTTACAAACTCACTCGTTAGCACTCCGACCCTTTCTTGATTGCCAACGGCTGCAAACTACGTGAAAGCGCAAGGCTGACGCTCATTTATTTGCGTGGTGCCCCCCCTGGACCTGGTGCCCCTGGGTACTTGCCCAGTTGCCCATATGGTTAATCCGCCTATGGAAGGTGCTCAGTACCAACTCTTTTCATTCAGTTTATTTTCGTGAATCTTAGGAATCGACTCTCGATTCCCAACGCCTTGGAATCGAGGAATTGATTCTTTTTGGAACCGATTCCCAGCCCTAATAAAGATAGCACCTATTCAAATATTTGCTTCACCGATTTTGGAGATATGAGCTCCAGCCTCATGTATCGTGTCTAGAACAGCCGTACCTCGGTTAGTCCTTCAGGAATTTGCCGCTTTGATCTCATTAATCTGTTATTTGTTCCAGGTCATATTGTTTTGGCTGAGCACAAAGTTATGTTTCATAACATAAAACATTCATTTAACTTTATTATAGTACAGCACTGACTTTGTAGCATACGTTTGACAGAATTGTTTGCTTTTGTCTTTATTTCCTATTATATAAGCCTCTTATAGTTGCTTGTAAATGAAAATTTTTAAATGAAAATGAAAAGAGGTCTGTGTTTTATATTTTGTTTCGTTAAGTTAACATACACTGAAGGTAACGTTAATCAAAATATGTACATGTTGCCTATACTACATTTTTGTGACTATCAGTACATTTAAATGAAAAGAGGCAGTGGTGTTTGATAATATTTTGTCTTATTGAAAATATACAAACAGTGAGGATAAACGGAGTCATGTCATTATTGTGATAGGAGCAACACCCTTAAATCAAATCCTGAACAGTTCCTGAAACTGTCAAATACTTGTGGTCTTAATGGCTACTAACTTTTTTTTATAGCTTATGGTGCTTGATTTGAATGTCAGTAACTCTTAATGGTAGTTATGTCACAACTTAAGGTATTGCAAATGTTTCAAAGAAGCAATCCCTTGTGCGTCCAGAAGCTTAGGCTGCTAACTTGTTGCCTCGCTGCTTATCAGGTTTAACACCTGTTTCATGTCACAAGTGTTCAGTAGAGTGTGAGCAGCCTATATTTTGCCTATATTAATGAATGAACGTGTTCTGAGAAGTGACAGCTGACCCTCTCATTCATTTATATGAGTGACAAAATATGCGGGTCACATTCTGCTGGGGTTTATTCCTAAATGACATTGCAGCTGAATCATCATTTAGGAATAAAATTGCTTTGGTGTTTGATTTGAAATTGCGATCTTTTACAATTAATCATGCAGCTCTATACCGAACTTGTTTGTGACATTTCAAAAAAAAAATTAATAAAGCTCTTGTCATCAATTTCCTTGCATTCTTGACAAGAAAATCACAATATAATATTTAGAAAAATGTCTTTTATCAGAATCATGTTAAAAGAGCCCATCCCCAGGGTCTCAATGCTAATGCCTGTAAATGGCTCAAAAAATGGTAGTTTATAAGGTTCTTTTCATCCTTTTTATCATCTGACAGCTGAAAGATCGGAAGTCTGATCACTTAAAAATAGCACACCACTCTTCAGCAAGCACATTATTTGAGGTATCATTCATGTTTGTAGCGTAAACAGTGTGGGACAAGTTACATATATGCCAAAGTTTAATTCGAGGTTAGGGAAATTTTGGTGAAAAACCTTTTTTTTTTTTTTTTAAACCCTAATTCATTAAATGTTCACCACTCGTATATATTTTTTTTTGTCATTTTAACACTGTAAACCGTCTATTCACTGCTCATGCTGGGTGTTTTCTGAGCTTTTGTGAGGTGAAACTTGAGTGCCTTGTCTGTCTTGCATTATGCAGTGTTTGAGTTCTCCAAGCAGGCAGGCACAGCGGTCTTCATGCCAGACCTTGCTTCACCTGAATCATTGGGTTGTCATGGAGATGAATGTGAAACATGTAGTAGGGCTGACATCTTGGCCTTTTTTTCTTTGATGATGTCTGTGCTTTTCTAGGATTAAAGGTGTTTACTGATTTTATAAAACGTGTGACGTATGTAAGGATGAAAAACACTGGTTACGGACATATACATTTTGTTGTAATAAAAATGCCTTGGGCAATCATGTTTTTAATTAATGTGAAATATGAATACAACTCTAAAGCTGTTGGCTGACAGACATTCTCAGTGGCATGACCCTTACCTGCCTATGTTAATAAACCAGACAGCTTGCCATTAATTTCCCAGAATTGCTTTGATCTTAGAAGATGTTTTATTGTTGGCCAGCTAATAGAGAATTCAAGACAGCTGGAAGTTATTCAGAGGCATTTGCAAGGGCATATCAGGCAGTGCAGAAAATGTGAACTCTGTGGCAAAAAGTGTTGAAACATGGATGTTTTCCATAATTAAATGAATATTTCACTCAAAATAATTTTTTTTTTTTTTGTTGTTTACTGATTCATGTAATTTCAAATAGGGATGCACCGATACCACTTTTTCCAGTACTCACCCGATACCAATAATTTTATTTTTGGTACTTGTCAACCAAGTACCGATATATATATATATATATATATATAATTTATATATATATATATATATATAAAATTTATATATAAATATATATATAAAATTTATTCAGACACCTTCAACATTTCTCACATTATCACCATTGATTCACTATAGTTTAGAAATTGGTAGTAAAATATGACAAGAACTTGGAGATAAACTGTGTCAGAACAAATTTAACTTGATAATGTCAGGTAACTTTGATAGAAAGGTATGTAATGGATTACAATCAACAAAAAATATTCAGACAGCTGTTAGTATATCAATATTTACACAACTATCAATACTTTGTATGGTCACTCTTAGTCTTAATGACTCAGTAACTAGTCCACTGTATGAAGAATTTTTGGGTATGTCAGTTCACTTTATTTTGCTATCCTCACTTACATAAATGAACTATAGTGTGCTGCACCCATTAAAAAAAATATCAAAAATTATATCTGGTGTCTGAATAAATGGTTTGACTGTATATCCTTCAGTTATTTTCACACTTATTTATGCCCAGGGTTCCTGCGGGTCTTAAATTTAGTTGTATCAAATTTAAGGTCATAAAAAGTCTTCAATTGTACAAGAAAGTCTTAATTATGATTAAGAGGTCTTAAATTTTAGGCATGGGAAGACCAGAATTGCGATACAGCTTAGTGTGATGATTAAACTTCAAAAGGCTATGATTTTGTTAAATAAACATGAGCGCTGCACATTCAAAGCCCAGTGCTGAGCTGCTTTGTGTACTGCCGTTACCGGGGAAACAAGTCTGTAGTTCCGAATGCCCCATCTGCTGGCTGAGACTGAATGTGCATTTTCAATAAGCCAGTTGTTTTGAGTAGGGTATTCTTACAATACAGAAGGCTGTAGTTTCAGGACCACATTTCTAGGACTCTGTTATGGAGTTAATTTTGTGCCAAAATTCATCAAACAAATCCAGCGTTTTGCAAATAAACACAATCTGCTTTGCAAAGGAAAAACTCAACTTTCAAACAAACGCAAAGTGATTTGCAAATACAAAACTCTGTTGCCTTTTTCTGAGGAAACTTGGCTTGATTTTCCCCCAAATGCATGCAAGCAGATTTTCTCACAAATGCAAGTGAGCAACTTCCTTTTCAAAAAAAACAAAACAAAAAAAAAAACCCCAAAAAAACAGCAGATGGTGCTGTTGGTCAATTTACAATAGTCTCCTGTGACCCAAAACACCCGCTTACCTTTTCAGGGAATACAGCAGACCAACATGAGTGGGGAACAGGTGAGTTTCTGTCTACTATATCTATAATTAATCATTTAGATGTTTTCACAAAGCAACCCTATACTACAATGTCAGTGAAATTCACAATAAGTGCTGTAAAGTTGTTAACACAATGATTATTTCAAAGATCAGTAGAGACATGGCTAAACA
This sequence comes from Labeo catla, assembly GCA_012976165.1. Lineage (NCBI taxonomy): Eukaryota > Metazoa > Chordata > Actinopteri > Cypriniformes > Cyprinidae > Labeo > Labeo catla. The sequence continues at coordinate 72,383 of VONZ01001519.1, forward strand.
TTTAACCAAGCAGTCTTTCCCTATAAAAACTGATCCATTCTCCGTATCCTCTGTTGGATCGTGTGATATAGAATATATACATATGTTGATACAAATGTTCAACATTCAAAACAACGCACGCAGGCATATAATAACAATATACCATGTCACAATATATTGTAATACTAAAATGCAAATGTATTATGCAGAGTGACAATATTGTGTACCAAAATGAAAGCTTAGACAATTTAATTTAGTATCAGATATGGTAAAATCACCCAAGAGGTAATTAATTATTAATAAAAAAAACTGAAAACAAATCACATTAGTTAGTACAATATCTAAAATGTTTGTGCAATCATGTGTGTCTAAAATAATTATGTGTTTTTTTAGCTAAGCAAAATGATGCATATTTCTCTTCTGGTGTCACTCTTGTCCTGTGAATTGGGGAGAAGGATCAAGTTCACGCTGATATAATACTAAATTCAGCATTTTGATAAACAGTGGTTTAATAGTATTTCAGAATTATTTTAACAATGATTTAAAAATAATATTTGAGGTTGAAGACCATGCCAGTGTTTTGTCATGTTTTCTTGATGACCACAAAAAGAATTAAAATACAGATACGACCATGACATTGTTAGAAACTCCAATGGGTCTACTTTTATTTGTATATAGTCACAATAACAAAAACAATGTGCTTTTGTAAAATAAAGAAAACAAACAGGGTGCACTCTCTCTGTCTCCGGGAACTTTCTTCACAGGCACATGAATAAAATAACCTGAATCTCAGTGAATATGTGCATCACATACATGATACATATATGTATAAAAAGCTTGAAATGTCTACTTTTAATAAACCAATTTAAATTGAAAACAAATTTTCTATGATAATATAATCCGAGTGAAAGTAAGGAGAGGTACAGTTTCTCCTGTCTCATCCCATTATCACTAATGTGATCCCACCTCACACTGACTGCTCTGTTCTCATGTTAATGTTCTGATTAAAGTTGGTTTTACTATAGTAAAAGTGTGGTAACCATGTTTTTTGTAGGTTACCATTTCTTTAATGGCAGCTTTACTACAAATACCATGGTATTTATTTATTTAGATTATATTTTGGTACATTTACATAGCTAAATCACAATAAAGCTCACCTGAACTTAAACTAGTTTGATTATAGTAGTCTATTTGTATAATTAGATTAGCCTACTAGGTTGTCTATGTGTAGTTTATACTTATACTTTATATTTCTCTCCACTGTAGGCTATGTCTCAACATATAAAGCAGAATTACAATAAATGTTCACAATAAAGGTGTTTCGGGAAGCTCAGCAAACTAGCGTAAGTTGACAGACAGTGCCATATGCTGTTTTTGGGAAAGGAAGTTGCTCAATTGCATTTGTGAGGAAATCAAGCCAAGTTTCAAGAGAAAAAGACAACTGATTCTCACAGTTGTAACACACAATACATGTTTGTCCATGCCACTGCATTTTCTCTCAAATAGAGTTTTGTATTTGCGAATCACTTTGCGTTTGTTTGAAAGCTGTTTTTCGTTGCAAAGCAGATTGTGTTTATTTTCTAAAACGCTGGATTTGTTTGATGAATATTGGCACAAAATTCACTCCATACTTTGTAGTTTTTATTTATTTATTTGTCGTATGTATGCATTAACAGCTCATACTATTTACAGCACTTGCTATTCAATTCTGTATATTATTATTTTTAAGGAATACTGTATGTAGTTGTTTAATTGTATACACTTAAAGAGAAGTCCACTTCCAAAAAAAAGATTCACATATAATGTACTCACCCCCTTGTTATCCAAAATGTTCATGTCTTTCTTTCTTCAGTCGTAAAGAAATTATGTTTTTTGAGGAAAACATTTCAGCATTTTTTTTTCCATATAATGGACTGGTATGTTAAATGTGGCTTCAAATTATCACAAATGCAGTTGTAAATAATCCCAGCCAAGAAAGAAGGGTCTTATCTGGCAAAAAGATTGGTTATTTTAATAAAAAGAATACAATTTCTTTACTTTTAATTAAAAGTAAAGAGCCTTTACTTAACTTTCAAACATGCAGAGCTGTAAATGTGAACTGGTGGATCATTAAGAAGATAATTCATCATAAAAATCTAAACACTAACATGTATTTGTATGTTTTTTGTTTTTTTTAATTAATATAATAATTTATTGATAATTGTTTAAATATAAGTAATACTTTTGACTCATCTATTTTTCTTAAAAACTGGTACTTTAAAGAAATGTGAAGTGTATTATTTAATAAAACTTTTTATTTTTGTGAATAATCTGAATTGTAAATCAGTTTTTACAGTAGTTTACAGCTATTTTACAGTTTAATATTTAATCATAGACATTGCCCTACCCTGCTCATATGGTATTAATTTTATTTGTGCAGGTCTTAAAATGTCTTAAATTTGAGCTTAAAAATCCTGCAGCAACGCTGATGCCTATTAAAGTGTATTTTACAAGTTTTTGTTACTTTCACTGTTAATTTTTTGCTCTATGGTACATCATCCTTAATTTACCATTAGAGCTGCTCCATTGCATCGGCTCAGTACTGTAATCACGCGTTTTGCTGTACCCAAGGGAACCACTCATTATAAACCTTGCGTTTTTTTTTCATCTGAAACATGCAGAGATTTATATTGCAAAGCGATATAATAATGCTGAAACACTCATGAAGTAAGCAAAACATGCTTACACACAGGTATTTACAGGCTGCTAGTTATACTTTCACGTATGCTTAAGGTACGCGTATGCTGAATGTTGAAAATAAAGAATGTTTATAGTGAATTGCCCTACAAATGTAATTTTGTATTTACGATCTGGGGTGCAGTCTAATATTTAAAAAAAAAAAAAAAAGCATAAATTTTCACATAATTTACCTTTATTCTACACCACGATGAACGTTCTGATTATTTTTGTTTTTTTACAAAGCCCCTTCCTTTAGGCTCAGATTGGTTAGCTGGCCCAGTGTATTGTGATTCGCTAAACCGCTAGAGTGCGTTCATAAACGTCTCGCCCCCTCACGTGCTCTGGATGTATTGTAAACAATGGCACCGCCAATATTGCTTATCAGTTTGAGCCCGAATGAGACCCAGAAAATATTAGTGAAGAGGATCGTGCAGAACCTGTGCAAGCACAGCTCTTACAGGACATTTCAGAATAGTATATGTTATATATATATATATATATATATATATATATATATATATATATACGGTAGTTCCTACAAGCTGTTTCTGTAGGCTTTAAACTCCCATAAGTTTAAAAGACAACAGCTCTGTTTACATTGAACTTTCAGCCTTGCAACTTTGCAAATACTGTTTATGCTCAAACAGCAACATTACACCCTAACTAAAGTCTTGTATTTCATAATAAGACAGTGACGTCTTCATCCGTATTTACAATCGCTGAGGATTGAGGAATCCTCTGGAGTTGTATTCAGGTATGGTAATGGGTGTTCTGTTTTGACCTGTCACAACAGACTAGGCATCTGTCCAATCAGAGCAGAGTGGGCTTATGAACAGTGGCGGTTCTATCCATCTTATTTTTCAATGCGGAAGTAAGCTGTTTTCTGGTAATGTGTCAGGTTCATAATCCACCATGGGGAAATAACAAGAAGTTTATTGAAGTGCAGTTAACGGTAAAACAATTTGCACTACAAACCAGTGTGTTCATAATTAAGATAATACATTAAAATAATATGGTAAGACACACCGGTTTGCAATATCAAGCAGCAAAACAAGCTTTTTGTGCAGTTAAAAATAGCTGGAAGTGGATGAGACCAGAAGCCAGACACAAAAAATGTACAAATGGCTGCACCCACTCTTATGGGAAAAATAAGGTGGATACCACAGTAACTTGGGGTGGCCAAGCAGGGGCCACTCAGGCTTTTAGGTGGCACACCTTTAAAATTCAACTCAAACAAAAGGTGTTCATTACTGCCACCCACAGGACAAACTGAATGCCTGATGTATTATAAAAAAAAAACTCATAATATGTTGTATTATCTCATGAGTATTCATAAGAAGAGTTTTAATCTATTATATTTACTTATTTCAGTTGTAGAAAATGAGTGTTGTATGGTTAAGAATCAAATGAGGAAATGCAGTCCCTCCTTGAATTTGCCTTTAAGAGAACAGTTCTCTTGTTCTGAGAAGAGGTGGAACCTGAGATGAAGATGGGTATATTTGTCTCCAGACACACAGAGATCTGAGACGCCTTAACCAGACCAACCAGAGATTGTGCAATTCGACCCTTCTGTCATGTGATCTATGTCTGACTTCTGTCATGTTGAATTATTGACAACCCCATATGAAGTCCTGTCTGAGCCTCAAAAGGTAGAACTTCTTGGTCGATGTTGTAGATTTAATTGCATAAAGCTTTTTTGTCTCACCCTTTCCCGCCTCTGTCCCTCACATGTGGAAGCCTGGTAGTGCGATAGTTCCCAGATGTCAGCATGGCTTGACACAAATGATTCTCAGAGAGCTTTGTGTTTAACTGATGGGAAGTACATACAGTCTTACATACCTTACAAATGAAATCTGTTTCTCTGTATTTTTATGGGGGGTGGGGTGTATATGCTTTCTTTAAAGGGCTTTTGATGCTGAGTTTAAGTTGGGGGAGGAATGAAGTAAAAAAGAAAAGAAAAACAAAGATAAAAATGAAAGAATCCAGCAGTCAAATCAAGATCATAAGGTGCTTGGACCCAAGGATGATTTTACTTGTGCACGAGTCATCATTAAATGTTCTCCCTTAGGGGCTTAATCCAGATGCTTTTCATTTGGGATTCTTGATTCACACAGTCTAATCCTGCAGCAAAACTGGGTTGATTCTCTGCACTCCAGCATTTTGCTGTGTTGTTTCCTGTTAAAAAAAAAACAAAAAAAAAACATTAGGATTTGTGTTTAGGTAAAACCTCTCAGGTAACTCCTGTAGATGACTCTTGTTAGGATTTGTTATATGGTTGTTTTCTTTACTCCATTTTAAGTGGGAACTACTACAGTTGACCACAAGCAGGTTTATTGCAGTTCTCAACAAGTTTACTTTTTTACGGTTACGGTTCCATATCATTTTGATAATTTATTTTAGCTTTATCAACCAGAACCCACAAAGACACTGACCAAGAAAAGAAATATGACTTGCAGCAGACTCTGGTAATTCATACGCTTAATATCGCGCTCTCTCTCTCTCTCTCTCTCTCTCTCTCTCTCGTGCGCATGTGCGCATGTGCGAGAGTTGTGGAGGTGTTTGGCGTTGGCGTGAGTGAGAGCGTTCTTGAGTGAGTTTCTTTTCTCTTATTTCTATTTTCTTGCTATTGTAGATTTGGTTAGAAATTTGTATTTGAGTAAAGTTTGTACAGCGCTAGCTGACTTTTAGTCAGCGTGCTCCGAGTAATGGAGACAAACGCAGGTGACTATCTAGGGATGACTGTACGGCACGGTTGCAAGTGCATGCCAGATGCGTCAGTCTCGGCGGAGGAATGTTTATTAGCTGTGAGTTCTTTGATCGGTGGTGCTAACATTAGGTCTGCCTCACGAATGAATAAGGCTATAGTACTATTTCTCAGTGAAATTCAGATGGTGGATACTCCGATAGAAAGCGGTTTAATAATTAAAGACACATTTGTGCCTGTTCTACCCCTGTCAAGCCCAACGAAAAAAGTTGTTCTTTCAAATGTACCGCCGTTTGTAAGAAGTGAGAAATTAGAGGAGATACTACAGAGATACGGTAAGCTAATGAGTCCTATTAAGATGATCCCACTTGGCTGTAAGAGTGTTGAACTGAAACATGTAGTGTCGTTCAGACGCCAAGTAATTATGATTCTGAATTCTCAGAATGAGGCTCTGAACTTGTCCGTCAAACTGAGTATTGATGGTAAAGATTATACGATTTTTATTAGTTCAGAGACGATGAAGTGCTTTGTGTGCGGAGAATTCGGGCACGTTCGGCAGTCCTGCCCTAATAAAAATGAAGCGAACGTTAATATTGCTTCTGCCGCTGTTAATGAAAACAACAACAACAACCAGGCGAGTAATGTTAGTGTTTTAAATACGGCTGTTGTACCATCCGAGGTATCGGTTGTGGATGGTGCCACTTCGAGTACCTCGAATGAGATGAATGAGATGAATGTGGCCTCAGAAAATTCAATAGATGCCTCTGTAGAAGCAGCGCAGGCGGCTGCTGCAACGGTAAGCAGTGGTAAAAATATAGTCTCGCAATCAGTATCAGGTCCCTGTGAAGTGCAGGTAGACACTGATCACGATCCACATAGCGTGACGAAGCAGATACAGCTTACCAAGATTAGGGAAAATGCTGGAGAAACAAGTACTAGTCAAAGTGTAGAAGACGAAAGCTCTCAAGAGTTTAGTGCGTTTTTGCAAACTGAGGATTCTGATAATGATGAAGACATTGAGACTAGTTTTGGTGTACAGGCACAGCTTAATGTTGATGGTAGTACATGTAAACCCTACTCACTCAAACAAATTAATGAATTCTTGGATTGTACTAAAGGACTTCGTAAGCCTAAGATTGAGACGTTTTTTCCAGATTTAGGGCTGTTTTTGGCTTCTGGCACAGCAGCAATGAGGAAAGCTTCTTTTGAGGAGCTTGATAAACAGAAACGATATCGTCTTAAGAAGATTCTGAGCAATGTGAGAAGTGCTTTGCATTTACATGGTAAGAAATGAATAGTTTAGTTATATTAGATTTAGTTTTGTTTTTGTTCTTATCAATTTCTTTTTTTAGCATCATGACGCCTTTGTGTTTTTGCTCTTTAAATATTAATGGGTGTCGTGATGCTGTGAAAAGAGTATCTCTTTTTGATTATATTGTTATGAAAAATGGGAGTGTAGTTTTTTTTACAAGAAACTCACACGGATGTAAATAATCAAGTTCAGTGGCAGAGTGGTTGGAATGCTCAGGTTGTTTTAAGTCATGGTTGTAGTAATAGTGCAGGAGTTGCTTTCCTTTTTGGAGCTGAATTTAAGGGTCAGGACATGAGTGTTTTTGATGTTATACCAGGTAGAATGTTAAGAGTAGATGTCACTTTACGTGGTCTTAATTTTTCACTCTTTAATGTATATGCCCCGAATATTGGGACAGAACGTATGCTTTTTTATGAAAAACTTCATACAGCATTAAGTACTGTTCCACAGGGTAGGATAATTGTTTTGGCTGGAGACTTTAATTGCACTGTAGATCATACACTTGATAGGAATCATGAGGAACCTCATAGTCTGTCAGCAGATATTTAAAAAAAAAAATTGATCAGGTATTATGATTTTGTGGATGTTTGGAGGGAAGCTTTTCCGACGGTAAAAGATATACATGGATAAAAGTAAATGCCAATATGGTTTCGGCTGCAAGGCTTGACAGAATTTATGTACAAAGAAGTATTAGTGGAATTTTTTTTAATAATTGTATAACTCCTACTCCTTTGTCAGACCATCACTTGGTATCTGTCAATGTCACTACTGCACAGAGCACTTTTAAATGTCATTATTGGCGTTTTAATGATAAGCTTTTGTTGGATCACAACTTTGTGCACGCTTTTACACTCTTCTGGAGTGAGTTGAGAGAGAGAAAACCTCAGTACAAATCCCTAAGTCAGTGGTGGGATATTAGTAAAGTCCAAGTCAAACTCTTTTGTCAGAGGTATTCTACATATAACAGGAGTATTCTTGAAAATAAAATGAGGCAATTTGAACAAGATATCTTGCAGGTGAATATTGAAGAGGATGATGGAAGTACTGTTGAAGTTTTGGAAGCAAGAAAAATTCTTCTCCAGAATCTCTTGGAAGAGAAAGCTGAAGAGACTTTGATGCGTGCAAAGTTTGTCTTTTAACTGCATGGATTCTCCAACGTCCTTTTTCTTCAATTTGGAGAAGAAAGTGGCAGATAGAAAGACTTTAAGTCGTCTGAAACTACCAGATGGAGGTGAAACAACTGATGGACGTGAAATAATTATTCATGCATTAAAGTTTTATGAAAGCCTTTATAGTGCGGAACCATCTGATGGAGATATGACCAAAACTCTTCTTCAAGATTTACCCCATCTGACGGAAAGTGATAGTTCCAGGCTTGATCAGCCGTTGCATTTGATTGAATTGTCTGCTGCAGTCAAAGATTTGTCTTCAGGCAAGGCGCCGGGTCTAGATGGCTTGACTGCGGAATTTTATAAACAGTTTTGTTCAGTCATTGGAGAAGATTTGTTCTCAGTCTTTTTAGAGTGCTTTGTTATTGGCACTTTACCGTTGAGTCTACGGAGAGCAGTTATCACCTTGATACCTAAGAAAGGTGATCCTGCGGACATAAGAAACTGGCGACCTGTGTCTCTGCTTGGTGTTGATTATAAGATACTGTCTAAAGTATTAACTAATAGATTAAAACTCCACATATCAACAATAATTCACGCAGATCAGTCATACTGTATCCCAAAACGTACGATATTTGATAGTTTGTTCCTGATTCGTGATTTGATTTAATTTGCTAAAGACAATAATCTTAATGTGGGGTTCCTATCGTTGGATCAGGAAAAAGCTTTTGATCGTGTGGATCATGAGTTTCTTTTTAAATGTTTTGAAGCTTTTGGATTTGGCTCTTCATTTACTTCGTATGTGAAATTGTTATATAATAATATTTATAGTATACTTAAAATTGGTGGCTCACTCACAAGACCTTTTTCAGTTGGCAGAGGCATACGGCAAGGATGTAGTATGTCAGGCATTTTATATGCCATTGCCATTGAACCCTTGCTAAATATTTTGAGGCGTCAACTTTGTGGAATTTCAACAGCAAGATGTTTTACTTCTGAGGTGGTAACTGTCAAACTCAGTGCTTACGCTGATGATGTCACTGTTATAATTAGATCAAATGAAGATGTGCACAACCTGGAGGCGGCTCTTGAGATCTATCAAAAAGCATCCTCAGCTCGAGTCAATTGGAACAAAACTACATCTTTGTTATTAGGCCAATGGCAGGATGAAGGCATTCCAAAACTTCCTCAGCGCTGTCCCTGGAGTTCAGAGGGGTTTAAAGTGCTGGGGGTTTTCCTTGGAACTGAACAGTATATGGGAAAAAATTGGGAAGGCCTTTATGAAAAGGTGGCTGGACGCTTACAGAAATGGAGATGGATCCTTCCTCAATTATCTTATAGAGGGAGGGTTCTTGTTGTAAACAATCTAGCAGCATCATTATTATGGCATCGTTTGACTGTTATTGATCCTCCTACAGATTTGTTACAAAAAATACAGAAGGTTTTTGTTGACTTTTTATGGGATGGTTTTCACTGGCTTCCTTCTGGAATTTTATATTTGCCAGTATATGAAGGAGGACAAGGGCTGATTGAATTGTCAGCTAAAGTCAGAGCCATGAGACTAAAATCTGCTCAGAGACTTCTCTTTTCCACAGATTTTATCCCTTGGGTGTCATTTGGGCTAGCTGTATTAAGATCTCTTTGTGGTGTTGAGCTGGATAAGCAATTGTTTTTGATGTCATCTTTTAATGAAAAGGTTATATCTGGTGTTAATTTTTATGTATCAGTTTTAAAATCTTGGAGTGTGTTTAAGATGTTTAGGTCAGAAAATGATCATTATGGTTTGAATGAACCATTGTTTTTTAATTCTTTTTTAGGAAATGTTTGCACATCAAACAGTTTAGCTAATTTATGTATGATGAAAGGCTTTACTAAAGCGGGACATCTGATCAATTTAGAGTCAAAAGAGTGGAGATCGGCAGAAGATATTGCTAAGCAGGTTGGACTGAGGTCTGTGAGGGTGGTAGAGCAGTTGATACAAAATGGAGAGAGAAACTTGCGGTTATAGATGGTATTTATCCTTCTTGGAGGCTTTTTTATAAAAACCCCCTTCCAAAGCGTTCAGGTGACCTACAGTGGAGGATTTTGCATTGTGTTATAGCTGTAAACACTTTTGTTTCTAAAGTTAACCCGAATGTTTTGCCTTTTTGTCACTTCTGTAATAGCTATGAAACGATTTTCCATGTCTTTACTGAATGTTCAAGGTTGTTTCCACTTTTTGCCTTGCTTGAAAGGATTATGGAAGGACTTGGGTTTGATTTTAACAAAATACTATTTATTTTTGGCTGTAGGTACTCTAAAGCAAACAAGGAACGATGTACTGTTGCCAATTTCATATTTGGGCAAGCAAAATTAGCTGTTTGGAAGACCTGTAGACTTGCTCTTGAAGGGCGATTTGTTAATGTTCTTAGTCTGTTTATGGCATTAGTGGAAGCAAGAATTAGGGTAGAACATTTATTTTTTAAAACTACAGGAAATATGGGTAAATTCATGCACAAATGGTGTGTAAACAGCAGTTCATTGGTTTTGTGTGAAGATGATTCTTTATCTTTTAATTGGTGATTAGTTTATTTATTAATTTATTTTTTCTTTTTCCTTTGTTGTGCTTTACTGTGTTAAGTGTGTGTTTTTTTTTTGATGGATTAAAGATTTGCTAAACCTCTCTCTCTCTCTCTCTCTCTCTCTCTCTCTCTCTCTCTATGTGCGCATGCGGGAGCGAGTGAGCGGTGCGTGGTGTGTGAGGAGTGCGAGCGGTTTGTCTGTGAGTTTTTTTTTCTATCGATTCTAAGAAAGTATTTGGAGGTTTGTTTGTGGAGTGGTATTCTTGGAGTGGGGTGGGGCGCTGCCGGTCAGCGTTTGCTGAGTGGGATGGCGGCGTCTGGAGGGGTTTCGCTGGAACAGCTAACCAGGCGGCATGGCATTAAAGTTGTTCCAGCGGAACGCTGTTCGGTGGAGGAATGTAGCCTAGCTGTGGCTGAAGTTGTTGGACATAAAAGTGTCTTATCGGCGGCGAGAATGAACAGTGCAATTGTTCTGTTTTTAGACGACGTCAATAAAGTTAATGAGATTGTGACAAGCGGAATCGTTTTAAATGACGCTTATATGGCGGTGATGCCACTAATGCAACCAGCGAAAAAGGTTGTTTTGTCTAACGTTCCACCTTTCATTAAAGATGAAGTGATTGTTAGGGAATTGGTTAGACATGGAAAGATTGTGTCGCAGATTAAAAAGATCACTTTGAACAGCAAATCTGCTGAATTAAAACATGTGGTTACATTTAGGAGACAGGTGTACATGATTCTGAATAATGGACAAGATTTGAATCTTGTTCTGAAATTCAGAATTGATGACTTTGATTACAACATTTATGTAACTTCAGAGACTATGAGGTGCTTTAAGTGTGGTCAGGAAAACCATATTGTACGTGACTGTCCGGGCAATGAGACAAATGAAGCGGCTCATGGTGTTGGTTTAGATGGTGAAATTCAAAAGGAGAATGAAACTCAGCAAGTACAGGATGAAGGCTTAAATGAGGATAAAGAGGGCAAAGACAGTGACGGGAGTGAGCAAGGAGCTAAGTCTGAAAATGTGACAAAGACAAAAGAACAAAAGATAGGATGTGAGGAAACTGAAGCTAGAAATACTGTCATTGATATCAATGGTGAACTTGAAATCATTAAAGATGTAGATATGATGGATGATGATAGTTTTTTCAAAACACCAACATTGAAAAGGAAAACTAATGGGAAGAGAAGGGGGAAAAAAGCAAGAAAAGAACAGGTTCAGGAAAAACAGATGAAAGATGTAGATCAGGGAGTGACTTCTGAGTGCAGTAATTCAGATGATTCTTTCTCAGAAAGTGAGAATGAATCTATAAGTTCAGTTGATTCAGTTTCTCTCAGAAGGTCTGAAAGGAATGTGTACACCTCTGCAAGAATTAAAGAGTTCTTGCAAAAAACAAAAGGGATGAAAGGAGTACAAGTAGAGGCTTTCTTTCCTGATCGCGATTTATTTATAGAATCAGCAAGAATCTCAATGAAAGAAAAAGGGACAGGGAGTCTTACAGAACAAGAGGGTTACAGACTGAAGAAAATGGTTCAAAAGTTAAGAACAACCACTTTGAACAATGAAAAAGCAGTGTTTTAAATTTTATTCTTTTTTGTTTATTTTTTTGCCTCTGGTATACTCAGTCTTTCTTTTCATTCATTCATCAATGAGTAATTTAAGGCTGGGTAGTGTTAATTTAAATGGAGCAAGGGATCAGAAGAAAAGAGCAATGCTTTTTGATACAATAAAACAAAAAAATATTGACATTATGTTCATTCAAGAGACTCACACTGACTTTCAGAATGAAAATGATTGGAAAATAGAATGGGATGGAGAAGTGATTATGAGCCACAAAACTAACATCAGTGGAGGAGTTGCTATTTTGTTTAAGAAAAATATGAGTCTGGATTCATGTAAAGTGGAAAATGTTGTGGGTGGACGACTGTTGAAAGTACGGGTTAAATTAGAAAATGTTAGTTTTGTTTTTATAAATGTGTATGCACCAGTAGTGGGAAATGAAAGAGTTATGTTTTTAAATAAGTTAAGAGAGTCATTGGAAAATTGTGAGCCTGAAGAGTTTTTATTTATAGGAGGTGATTTTAATTGCACTGAAAATGATGTGATTGATAGAAATCATAATGAGCCTCACAAAGAATCGCAACGTGTGTTGCAAGAGATTATAAAACATCAAGATCTGTATGATATTTGGAGGGTATGGAATAAAGCACAAAGACAGTACACGTGGACACAAATAAGGCAGTATCATGTAACAATGGCTAGGTTGGACAGATGGTATTGTTTTAAACATCATTTCAATACCATTAAAGGTTGTACAATTTTACCTGTGGCTTTTTCTGATCATTGTCTGGTAAAATGTGATATTTTTATCAATAATGTTAAATCAAAAAGTGCTTATTGGCACTTCAATACTAATTTGTTGTCTGACAACTCTTTTTGTGATGCTTTTAAGTTTTTTTGGAATAATTTTAAAGGTACAAAGGCGTCGTATGTCTCTTTACAGCAATGGTGGGATGTTGGAAAAATACAAATACAGCAACTGTGCCGTACGCATACGCTCAATGCTTCAAGAGACATTTCCCAATCGGTAGAAGCTCTAGAGAAGGATATTTTAGATTTGCAACATTCTTTAGAATTTGGAAAAGATCAGGAGCGTGTTAAAGCTCTCAAAAGAAAAAATAAAATTTTAGATGATTTGTTGAGCATCAGGGCACAGGGCGCTTTGGTACGCTCTAGATTTCAGTGTGCAGCACATTTGGACAGTCCAACCAATTTTTTCTTTGGTTTAGAGAAAAGGAATGGACTAAATAGAATTATGCATTCTTTATTGTCTGAGTCTGGAAAAGAAATTACAGAGTCTAAAGAAATCAGGAAAGTAGCAGTGGCCTTTTATGAAGAACTGTATAAAAGTGAACAGGTGGTGGAGGAAGAAGCAGCCAGTTGCTTTTATGAGGGTTTACCTCAGGTTCCTGAAGGAGTAAATAGTGAACTGGTGAAGCCGCTCACGAAAGAGGAACTGTACAATGCCCTAAATAGTATGAAATGCGGAAAAGCTCCGGGGATTGATGGCATTCCTGTAGAGTTTTATAAAGCATTCTGGGCAGTGGTGGGGGATGACTTGTTCGATGTACTCAATGACAGCTTGTCTAGAGGCTTGTTGCCTTTGAGTTGCAGAAGGGCAGTGATCACCCTCATCCCTAAGAAAGGTGACCTTGGGAATATAAAGAACTGGCGGCCTGTGTCTCTTTTATGTTCTGATTTCAAGGTTTTTTCCAAGGCTCTTGCTATTAGGTTAAGGGAAGCAATTGGTTGGATTGTTCATGTGGATCAGACGTACTGTGTTCCTGATAGATCAATTTTTGATAACATTCATCTTATTAGAGACATTTTAGAAATTTCTAGAGCATTGGATTTTAATGTTGGTCTTATTTCCTTAGACCAAGAGAAAGCATTTGACAGGGTTGAACATAGATACCTTTTGCAGACGTTAAGGGGATTTGGTTTTGACACGGTTTTTATTAAAATGATTGGGACTTTGTATAGAAGCATTGAAAGTGTGCTTAAAATTAATGGTGGTCTGAGTGCTCCTTTTAAAATTACAAGGGGCATAAGACAGGGATGCGCTTTGTCTGGGATGTTGTATGCTCTAGCGATTGAACCTTTGTTAATAAGAATAAGGGAAAAGATTGACGGCTGGAGTATACCTCGCTGTGATTTTAAAATTAAAATATCAGCCTATGCTGATGATATAGTGGTGTTGGTAAATAATCAAAAAGAGGTGGATGTTTTAAAAGAAATAATTGATGAATTTGGAATTTTATCATCGGCCAAAGTAAATTGGGCTAAAAGTATAGCTTTTGTTTGTGGAGAATGGGAGGGTAAATCACTTCCACGTTTACCAGGTGGGTTGGAATGGAAGAAGGATGGTTTTAAGTATTTAGGTGTATATCTGGGTGATGAGTCTATGATGCGAAAGAATTGGGAGGGAGCTTTAGAAAAAATGAAGGGAAGGTTGGAAAAATGGAAGTGGCTGTGGCCTAAATTGTCTTTCAGGGGACGGGTCATCGTTATTAATAATCTGGTGGCTTCAGCATTGTGGCACAGGTTGGCTTGCACTGACCCTCCTAATGGACTCTTAGCAAAACTACAAGCTGTTGCAGTGGATTTCTTTTGGACTAAGTACCATTGGGTACCGCAGAGTGTCCTTTTTCTCCCCAGGGAGGAAGGAGGGCAAGGACTAGTACATCTGGCCAGCAGAGGAGCATCTTTTCGTTTACAGTTTATACAAAGATTTTTAACTGGACCAAGAGACCTTGTGTGGAGGGAAGTTACTAATTTTATTTTGAATCAGGCTGGAGGATTGGGTTTGGACTCTGCTCTGTTTCTAATGGACTCAAGAAAGATCCAGCTGAATGGACTACCATCTTTTTATAAAGGGCTCTTTAAGGTGTGGAGCTTTTTCAGGAAAAGGAGAGAAGATTGTGGATCATCTTTACACTGGTTACTGGAGGAACCAATGATTTGTGGAGCCAGACTGGATATGTCCAATGAAATGTCATGGAACTTTGAAAGTGCTATGTGTAAAAAAAGGAAAGTCAAACTGTGTCATTTAATAGAGGCTGGAGGCTCTGAGTTAAACAATGCAAAGGAGGTTGCTTCTTGTATTGGGGTTGTTTCTCTTAGACTAGTTGAAAAATTGTTAATTTTTTTAAAAGAGAAACTTATGATGGAAGAATTGTCTCTCCTTAGAAGTTATGGGGAAGGGAAAGTGGTTCCCAACAAGAGAGACCCTTTTCCAGAAATATATATTTTCCCTGATTTTGAAGGTGCGAGTGGAGAACTGGTTAAGAACGTAGAAGGTTTCATTTTTAATGAGATTGATGGTAAGAAAATCTACAAAACTTGTGTTAAAATTTTAAACTTTAAAATTTTAAATGAAAGAGTTGGAAATATTTGGAGAGGTAAATTGGGGTTTGATCAAAGTATAAAGCCGGAGTGGAGAGTTTTTTATAAACCTTTTTTATAAAGGAAAGAGAAACAATTTTTCATTGTTTTACAGAATGTTTAAGACTCAATTGTTTATTTAATTTTCTTACATTTGTTTTTAATAAGTTGAATGAAAGTTTTAATGTTCAAAACTTTATTTTGGGTTATCGGTACTCAGCAAAGAACAAAAAGAAATCACAGCTTTTAAACTTTCTGGTGGGTGAAGCAAAAATGGCAGTGTATATAAGTAGGAGAAGCAAAGTAGAAGGTGAAGAAGTATGTGAAATTGTACCTATTTTTAAGAACCGGATAAAAGCACGAGTGTGGGTAGATTTTAAATTTTATAAGATGATGAAGGATTTGATGTCTTTTCAAACTGTCTGGTGCTACAATGATGCAATCTGTTCCCTTGTGGACGACTCTTTAATTTTTTCTTGTCTGTTATAATGATCAGTATTATTTACTGGTGATATTGGTGTGTTGTTGTTGTGAATTGTTGAAAATTGTGCAATAAAAGAGTTGTTAAAATTCAATTCTCTCTCTCTCTCTCTCTCTCCCTCCCTCTATGTGCGCATGCGGGAGCGAGTGAGCGGTGCGTGGTGTGTGAGGAGTGCGAGCGGTTTGTCTGTGAGTTTTTTTTCTATCGATTCTAAGAAAGTATTTGGAGGTTTGTTTGTGGAGTGGTATTCTTGGAGTGGGGTGGGGCGCTGCCGGTCAGCGTTTGCTGAGTGGGATGGCGGCGTCTGGAGGGGTTTCGCTGGAACAGCTAACCAGGCGGCATGGCATTAAAGTTGTTCCAGCGGAACGCTGTTCGGTGGAGGAATGTAGCCTAGCTGTGGCTGAAGTTGTTGGACATAAAAGTGTCTTATCGGCGGCGAGAATGAACAGTGCAATTGTTCTGTTTTTAGACGACGTCAATAAAGTTAATGAGATTGTGACAAGCGGAATCGTTTTAAATGACGCTTATATGGCGGTGATGCCACTAATGCAACCAGCGAAAAAGGTTGTTTTGTCTAACGTTCCACCTTTCATTAAAGATGAAGTGATTGTTAGGGAATTGGTTAGACATGGAAAGATTGTGTCGCAGATTAAAAAGATCACTTTGAACAGCAAATCTGCTGAATTAAAACATGTGGTTACATTTAGGAGACAGGTGTACATGATTCTGAATAATGGACAAGATTTGAATCTTGTTCTGAAATTCAGAATTGATGACTTTGATTACAACATTTATGTAACTTCAGAGGCTATGAGGTGCTTTAAGTGTGGTCAGGAAAACCATATTGTACGTGACTGTCCGGGCAATGAGACAAATGAAGCAGCTCATGGTGTTGGTTTAGATGGTGAAATTCAAAAGGAGAATGAAACTCAGCAAGTACAGGATGAAGGCTTAAATGAGGATAAAGAGGGCAAAGACAGTGACGGGAGTGAGCAAGGAGCTAAGTCTGAAAATGTGACAAAGAGAAAAGAACAAAAGATAGGATGTGAGGAAACTGAAGCTAGAAATACTGTCATTGATAGCAATGGTGAACTTGAAATCATTAAAGATGTAGATATGATGGATGATGATAGTTTTTTCAAAACACCAACATTGAAAAGGAAAACTAATGGGAAGAGAAGGGGGAAAAAAGCAAGAAAAGAACAGGTTCAGGAAAAACAGGTGAAACATAGATACCTTTTGCAGACGTTATGGGGATTTGGTTTTGACACAGTTTTTATTAAAATGATTGGGACTTTGTATAGAAGCATTGAAAGTGTGCTTAAAATTAATGGTGGTCTGAGTGCTCCTTTTAAAATTACAAGGGGCATAAGACAGGGATGCGCTTTGTCTGGGATGTTGTATGCTCTAGCGATTGAACCTTTGTTAATAAGAATAAGGGAAAAGATTGACAGCTGGAGTATACCTCGCTGTGATTTTAAAGTTAAAATATCAGCCTATGCTGATGATATAGTGGTGTTGGTAAATAATCAAAAAGAGGTGGATGTTTTAAAAGAAATAATTGATGAATTTGGAATTTTATCATCGGCCAAAGTAAATTGGGCTAAAAGTATAGCTTTTGTTTGTGGAGAGTGGGAGGGTAAATCACTTCCACGTTTACCAGGTGGGTTGGAATGGAAGAAGGATGGTTTTAAGTATTTAGGTGTATATCTGGGTGATGAGTCTATGATGCGAAAGAATTGGGAGGGAGCTTTAGAAAAAATGAAGGGAAGGTTGGAAAAATGGAAGTGGCTGTGGCCTAAATTGTCTTTCAGAGGACGGGTCATCATTATTAACAATCTGGTGGCTTCAGCATTGTGGCACAGGTTGGCTTGCACTGACCCTCCTAATGGACTCTTAGCAAAACTACAAGCTGTTGCAGTGGATTTCTTTTGGACTAAGTACCATTGGGTACCGCAGAGTGTCCTTTTTCTCCCCAGGGAGGAAGGAGGGCAAGGACTAGTACATCTGATACACTAGTACATTGATAGGACAGGTCAACTTCATAAATTTCGTACCAGCTGGCCAACGTCAAGAGCATCGTACAATATCTAAGGATGCGAGCATTCTGCAGTCAGCACGGGATTGGAAATTGGAAGTGGACCTTGATAAGAAGCTGGTGTTTCCCCCAGAGATAGTGGCTACAACACTCCGGCCAGACATGGTCCTGTGGTCTCCAACAACAAAGCTGGCATATGTTGTGGAATTAACAGTACCATGGGAAGAGGGGGTTGAAGAGGCTTATGAGAGGAAAAAGAACAAATATTCTGACATGGCAGCTGAAGCATCCCAGAACGGCTGGAAGATTAGCATCTTCCCAGTAGAGGTGGGATGCAGGGGATTTGTTGCAATATCTACCACCAGTTTGCTGAGGAAAATAGGGGTGAAGGGTCGCTCTCTCCAACAGGCCGTTAAGTCCATATCAAGTATTGCTGAAAAAAGCAGTAATTGGCTCTGGATCAAGCGTAAAGACCCCATTTGGGCAGCAAGGTAGAGATAGATGGTATGCGGTCAGGTTTAGGCCTGACTCAGGGAGAAGGATGCCCCTGCCATGCAGAGTCCATTAGGGTGATAGAGGGTATGGCATGGAGGGGGGTGTACCTGGGACGCTGGGTACACCGTTGAGCCTTTTGGAGACGTTGTGGGCTTCAATCAACGAAACGTCGATGAAGCAGGGTGCCCACCTGATGACCCCAATGACATACCTTACCCTTTTTTCTTTTTTAACCACTCTATACCAACTGCTATTATCAAGAGTTTCCTACTAAAGGGATTGAAACATCTAGTCCTATTAGCTTTACTGAGCTTCTGGAAGAAAACCCAGTGACTGTTGTGAAAGTGCAGCTGGCGACAAGGGAAAGACCGTGTGACAGCATGGAGAGACAGCTGACAGGAGGAAATAGACCCCAACGGGGTTGTTATGGGCTAGCTACCCATAGCAGCAGGCTCCGTTACCCTAGTAGGGTATAAGAGCCACCTTATCTGGCTACGGAAAGTTCAAAAAGAAGAATACCCCTAGAGTCTGCGAGAGCAGGGGCGCAAGAAGACTCACAGACTGATTTCCCGGTAATGACCCTTGGAATGGACATGACATCGAAAGAAGGAAGTAGTAAGATTCTTGAGAAATTAGCAGCTGGACATGTTTTTCAGACCTGCGTGTGTGGATGGGCGAAAGTAACATCAACTCATGGTCTTAAGGTACATCAAGGACGGAAGAAATGCCTAAAAACCACCAACCCAGGGCCCCGCATTGACCGGATTCTGTCAGGAAAAAGGTTAAGTCAGTCGGATGAAACTCAGCGGCAGGAAGAAACCCACAGTCCGCAGAGAATCAGCACCCCAGGGAAGGAGGAGGAAGTTTCAGGCAGAATCACCAGTCAAAGACAACAACCAGCCCACCGCAAAAAAGAAAACATGCAAGGACGTAAGCCGTTGGTGAAATGGCCGAAGTCTAACAGCAAAGAGTGGGAAACCATCAACACAGAATTAAGCTTTATCCTGAGTAACATCATAGGGTCAGCCGAGAAGAAGCTGGAAATGATGGGCGACCTTATCTACAGATATGGAGAGGAAAAATGTGGAGTGAAGGAGCAAGTAAGAAAGAATGACATGCTTCCCACCCCCAAGTCCCGTCGGCTGCAAGAAATTCAACAACTTGTGAAAGAAAGGCGACGGCTGAAAAAGTTGTGGAGAAAGGCGACAGTAGAAGATAGGGAAGGTATCAACTTCCTTCAAGAGGACTTAAAACACAGGCTTTCAAAACTCCGCCGAGCAGAAAGCCTACGGATTCGTCGGAAGAAGAAAGAAAAAGCCAGAACTGATTTCTATAAAGACCCTTTTAAGTTTGTGAAAGGCATATGTACAAAGGAGAAGAGTGGATCCCTGAAAACATCAAAAGACCAGGTTGAGGAGCATCTGAGAACTATCTATACTGATGAGAAAAAAGATGAACCAATCGTTGTCCCCACTGACATCCCTCCAATATCACCACCACAACATCAGTTTGACATCAGCCCTCCTAAGCTGAAGGAGGTGAGGCAGGCAGTGAAAAAGGCAAGATCGGCATCTGCACCAGGCCCTAATGGCGTACCGTATAGTGTTTACAAGAACGCTCCAGATGTTTTAAAAATCCTGTGGAAAAACATGAAAATGGCATGGGACAAGCAAATTATCCCGAAAGCCTGGCGTAGAGCGGGAGGGGTGTTTATCCCAAAAGAAAAGAACTCAACCACCATTGAACAGTTCCGTCAGATAAACCTTCTAAACATTGAAGGCAAGATCTTTTTCAGTGTGTTGGCACAACGACTGACACAGTATTTAAAACAAAACCACTTCATTGATACATCAATCCAAAAGGCTGGTATCGCAGGCTTCTCTGGATGCCTTGAACACAACAGCATCATATGGCATCAAATCCAGAGTGCAAAGAGTGAAGGGAAAGATCTCCACGTCTTGTTCCTCGATCTGGCCAATGCCTATGGTTCAATCCCTCATTCATTTCTGTGGGCTGCCTTTGATTTCTTCCAGGTGCCGACTAAAATCACAAATTTAGTAAAGCATTACTTTCAGGATCTACAGTTTTGCCTTACAACATCAGGCTTCACCACAAGTTGGCAACCGCTGGAAGTAGGTATCATGGCGGGGTGTACCATCTCCCCATTGGCTTTCACGATGGCAATGGAGGTAATTATTAGAGCCTCAAAATGGGTTGTGGGAGGAGAACGATTACAAGGTAATCAGAGGTTACCACCAATTCGAGCCTATATGGACGATCTAACAACACTCACAACAACTGTCCCCTGCACCAAGAGACTGCTAGAGAAACTTTATCAAAATATAACAAGGGTGAGAATGAAGTTAAAGCCCAATAAGTGCAGAAGCATCTCCATCGTAAAAGGCCAAGTCACAGATCAAAGATTTTATGTTGGCGGGACACCTGTCCCAACAGTCTTAGAGATGCCAGTAAAGAGCTTGGGGAGATGGTATGATGCAAAACTCAAAGACACCGAGCAGTTTGAACAGATAAAAATTGATACTAGCATGTATATGGAGCGCATCAACAAGACATTGTTGCCAGGAAAACTCAAGGTGTGGTGCTTTCAGTTTGGCATACTCCCAAGACTCTTGTGGCCCTTAACTGTGTATGAGATCCCGATCACCAAGGTTGAAAAGGTGGAACGACTGATAAGTATACAGCTGAAGCAGTGGCTTGGAATTCCACGTTGTTTAAGTTCCGTCGGACTTTATGGACATGGCAAGTTGGAGTTACCATTCACAGGGCTCGTGGAAGAGTTTAAATGCACCAAAGCAAGGCTTGTCATGACCATAACTGAATCTGATGATGCAGTTGTTCGAACAGCGGCCCCTCGGGTGGTATCGGGTAGGAAGTGGAATCCATCAGAAGCTGTTCAGAGTGCAAAGTCTGCTCTGTACTTTAGAGATGTGGTGGGACAAGTACAGCATGGGAGGGCAGGGTTCGGACTCTTCCCAAAAACTCCTCTGTGGCACAAAGCAACATCAGTGCAGAAGAGACAGCTAGTGGTAGAAGAAGTTAGGAGACAGGAGGAGGGAGAGCGACATGCCAAAGCTGTCTCAATGGCTAAGCAGGGGAGATGGACCAACTGGGAGGGCCTGGAGAAGAAAAGGCTCAGCTGGCGTGACATCTGGCAAATGGAGGGAGCGAGGCTAAGTTTTGTCCTCAGAGCTACATACGACCTGCTACCCTCCCCCCAAAAAAAAGAGTGGGAGAGTGGTATGGAGAAGATCCTGCCTGTTCCCTGTGTAAAGTACCTGCATCCCTAAGGCACATTCTATCAGGGTGTACTACAAGTCTCACCCAAGGGCGCTATACTTGGCGGCATAACCAAGTACTTAGAGAACTGGCAGCAATATTGGAACAGAGGTGAACCACCACAAACAATCTTCCACAAACATTGATAGGACAGGTCAACTTCATAAATTTCGTACCAGCTGGCCAACGTCAAGAGCATCGTACAATATCTAAGGATGCGAGCATTCTGCAGTCAGCACGGGATTGGAAATTGGAAGTGGACCTTGATAAGAAGCTGGTGTTTCCCCCAGAGATAGTGGCTACAACACTCCGGCCAGACATGGTCCTGTGGTCTCCAACAACAAAGCTGGCATATGTTGTGGAATTAACAGTACCATGGGAAGAGGGGGTTGAAGAGGCTTATGAGAGGAAAAAGAACAAATATTCTGACATGGCAGCTGAAGCATCCCAGAACGGCTGGAAGATTAGCATCTTCCCAGTAGAGGTGGGATGCAGGGGATTTGTTGCAATATCTACCACCAGTTTGCTGAGGAAAATAGGGGTGAAGGGTCGCTCTCTCCAACAGGCCGTTAAGTCCATATCAAGTATTGCTGAAAAAAGCAGTAATTGGCTCTGGATCAAGCGTAAAGACCCCATTTGGGCAGCAAGGTAGAGATAGATGGTATGCGGTCAGGCTTAGGCCTGACTCAGGGAGAAGGATGCCCCTGCCATGCAGAGTCCATTAGGGTGATAGAGGGTATGGCATGGAGGGGGGTGTACCTGGGACGCTGGGTACACCGTTGAGCCTTTTGGAGACGTTGTGGGCTTCAATCAACGAAACGTCGATGAAGCAGGGTGCTCACCTGATGACCCCAATGACATACCTTACCCTTTTTTCTTTTTTAACCACTCTATACCAACTGCTATTATCAAGAGTTTCCTACTAAAGGGATTGAAACATCTAGTCCTATTAGCTTTTCTAAATCTGGCCAGCAGAGGAGCAATCTTTCGTTTACAGTTTTTACAAAGATTTTTAACTGGACCAAGAGACCTTGTGTGAAGGAAGTTACTAATTTTATTTTGAATCAGGCTGGAGGATTGGGTTTGGACTCTGCTCTGTTTCTAATGGACTCAAGAAAGATCCAGCTGAATGGACTACCATCTTTTTATAAAGGGCTCTTTAAGGTGTGTAGTTTTTTCAGGAAAAGGAGAGAAGATTGTGGATCATCTTTACACTGGTTACTGAAGGAACCAGTGATTTGTGGAGCCAGACTGGATATGTCCAATGAAATGTCATGGAACTTTGAAAGTGCTATGTGTAAAAAAAAAAAATAAAGTCGAACTGTGTCATTTAATAGAGGCTGGAGGCTCTGAGTTAAACAATGCAAAGGAGGTTGCTTCTTGTATTGGGGTTGTTTCTCTTAGACTAGTTGAAAAATTGTTAATTTTTTTAAAAGAGAAACTTATGATGGAAGAATTGTCTCTCCTTAGAAGTTATGGGGAAGGGAAAATGGTTCTCAACAAGAGAGACCCTTTTCCAGAAATATATATTTTCCCTGATTTTGAAGGTGCGAGTGGAGAACTGGTTAAAAACGTAGAAGGTTTCATTTTTAATGAGATTGATGGTAAGAAAATGTACAAAACTTGTGTTAAAATTTTAAACTTTAAAATTTTAAATGAAAGAGTTGAAAATATTTGGAGAGGTAAATTGGGGTTTGATCAAAGTATAAAGCTGGAGTGGAGAGTTTTTTTATAAACCTCCTCTGGATAAAAAGGTGGGGGATCTCCAATGGAGAATTGTACACGGTGCAGTTGCTGTCAATTCTTTTATTCATGTTATTAATCCCAATGTTAGCGATTTATGTCCGTTTTGTGAGGAAAGAGAAACAATTTTTCATTGTTTTACAGAATGTTTAAGACTCAATTGTTTATTTAATTTTCTTACATTTGTTTTTAATAAGTTGAATGAAAGTTTTAATGTTCAAAACTTTATTTTGGGTTATCGGTACTCAGTACTCAGAACAAAAAGAAATCACAGCTTTTAAATTTTTTGGTGGGTGAAGCAAAAATGGCAGTGTATATAAGTAGGAGAAACAAAGTGAAGAAGTATGTGAAATTGTACCTATTTTTAAGAACCGGATAAAAGCACGAGTGTGGGTAGATTTTAAATTTTATAAGATGATGAAGGATTTGATGTCTTTTCAAACTGTCTGGTGCTACAATGATGCAATCTGTTACCTTGTGGATGACTCTAATTTTTTCTTGTCTGTTATAATGATCAGTGTTATTTACTTGTGATATTGGTGTGTTTTTGTTGTGAATTGTTGAAAATTGTGCAATAAAAGAGTTGTTAAAATTCAAAATTCTCTCTCTCTCTCTCTCTCTCTCTCTCTCTCTCTCTCTCTCTCTCTCTACAATGGTTTAAGCCTCCATTACTAGCTCTAAAATTGTTTTGGAATTAGCTGAGGTCAGCTGAGGCTTTGGGTGAGATGTGTAAGAAGTAAAAAATTTGTTCTATACATAAGAGCTTGTTAAGGACAAAAACTAGACAAATGTCTAAACTTTTGAACAGTGTCTTAAAATGTGGTAACTGTGGTATAAGCAGAATAATTGACCCCAGGGAGCTGAATTATTGAAAAATAATGCACACTAAAGTGTAATGTCAGTCTATGTTGTGTAAATTATTTTTTTGATAATTCAATGTCCCGTTGTCAGTTATTCCTTAATATTTGAATTTAAGAATTTTAAGCTCCTCCTTTTGCAATTTTTGCATGTTTGACACATTACTTACAAAGTGCTAAGCATATGAATAGATATTCCAATCTGCCTTGTCTTAGTTTACCTAATCAGCATTCACTGTGAAGCTGTCAATCAAGTTTAAACTCATTCACGTCTCACACAAGAAACCAATAAGAAATTGTAGATTGATTAATCTGGAATCTCACAAAGTTCAGCATCCATAACTTAAAGCTGTGTGTTGTCAGTTAGCAACTGGCCCTTCTTACGAGACTATGAATAACAGCACCATTTTAAAAGCCATGTTGCCTCTCTAATGAATTAGATTAATGTGGTCACCCGTCCATTTTACTCTGCCGCTTGTGCATCATTTACTAAACAGGAAATGGAACAGTGATGTTAATCAGGCTATAGATTTTCTGTCTGCAGCATGGAGATATGTGTGCCCTAAGAGAAGTTGGCATGCTCACCAGCCATCTGATAGACAATAACTGTTTTTCTCTCTCTCTCTCTCTCTCTCTCTCTCTCTCTCTCTTTTTTCTTTTTATACGTTTAGCCTTTTTTATATGTGATTGGTCACAGAATGGAAAGGCGCACTTCATTCAGCGATCAGCTCGTGATTCAGTGTTTTCCACACCTCAAAACATCTCTGTTCACAGTGAATGAATGCAGTGAACTTGTTTATTGCATGCGCTGTGAGTTTAGCGCGCGTTTGGGAATGCAACGGCTAGCAGTTAAGCTTTTTCACGGCAGATGATTACAGCATTTCACTAGATTTGTAGTGTAAGTCTGTTTTCATTGAAGATGAAGTTTTCCTTCAAAATGAAAGATCTCCTGCCATTTCTGTTAAAATAAAAGCTTAAAAGTGCAGGTTAAATAATAAATAAATGAATAAATAATAATAATTTAATATTTTAAAATCCAGATAAAAAAATATCTCTTTTAAGTGTAGAAATTAAGAAAGAAGTATTTCCCTACTGAAGTGTAAAGCAAAAAATAATATACCTATGAAATATTAGTTTTCATTTATTTTAATAGAAGAATTTCTAACAGAAGAATTTAATTTTTAAAATGTACAAAAAATTTTTCCAGTTTTCTTAATTTGTTTTGATTTTTAAATATTACAATAAATACCATATCGTGGACTTAATGTTGTGATGTCGTATTGTAAGATTTTGATATTTTTTTATTATTTTTTGCCATCCTTTTTAAAGCATGTAAATTTAAATTCCTTTTTTTTTTTTTTTTTTTTCTTTTTGAAGAGAAAATTTCCCCATTATTTATTCACACTCAAACCATTATTGGTGCATATGACTTTCAGAGTTCTATGAAAAATTATCCTAGCTCTTCTAATGGCAGCAAATGGTTTTCAGGATTTTGAAGCAAAATAAAGTGCATCTATCCATCATAAAAATAAAAAAAAAACCCTCCACACAGCTCTGGTGGGTTAATAAAGGCCTTCTGAAGTTAACCGATGCATTTGTGTGAGAAAAATACTTGGGGTGTCGCAGTGAGGACATTATCCTTGGGGTGATTTTGAGTGGCTCAGTAGCACAGTTTGCAGTCTTGTCTTTTTATTTTATCTATTTATGATCAATTTATTTATTTATGATTGTTATTTATGCATTTCCTTATTTATTGCTTACTATATAAATAAACTTGTTGGGTTATTATTATATGTATAACAGTTAGTTCTGATTCTTAAATGTGACAGAACGAGAGGTTTTCTAAGAGTGCTTATATTTCATCAGTATTAGCACAATCTAGACAGATTGTCAGTCAGTGCAGTTACATAGTTACATCAGCAGGTGGCGGCAACTGTCTTTATGAGAGATTCATATAATGTTTTTTTAAAAACACTAACTAATGAATGAAAAAAGCTGTTTAAATTAGTTTATTTTTTTCCAGTCATAAGAAATCTCCTTAAATGTCGAAAGGATACTTAGACAAATATATCACTGTCATCTTAGAACAACTGTGGCAAAATATATAGATTTTATTTTTCACCAATATACAATGTGACTTTGACCTAAAAAAGGACAGATGCAGGTAATCGCATACACTCAGTTGATCTCTCTCTCTCTCTCTCTCTCTCTCTCTCTCTCTCTCTCTCTCTGTCTGTCTGTCTGTCTGTCTGTCTGTCTGTCATGAAGATTTATTAGCTACATTTCATAATTATTGCAATTAAAATGTGTATAGTATTATAAATATATTATTATATAATAATATATGTATTGAAATAGTTTTTGTAGGAAAGGTTTAATAATTGAAAACAAAAAAATATTTTCTTAAAAAACATTTCTCACAGATGTTGGGTGATAAGAATTGAAACTCAAATGTAGTTTAGAAAACTAGTCCTTTCCAAATAGCACTTAACTAAGCCCTTAAAGGAGAAGTCCACTTTCAAAACAAAGATTCACATATAATGTACTCACCCCCTTGTCATCCAAGATGTTCATGTCTTTCTTTCTTCAGTCATAAAGAAATTATTTTTTGAGGAAAACATCTCTGCACTTTTCTCCATATAATGGACTGGTATGGTGCCCCGATTTTGAACTTCCAAAAGGCAGTTTAAATGTGGCTTCAAATGATCACAAATGCGGTTGTAAACCCAGCTGAGGAAGAAGGGTCTTATCTAGTGAAACAGTCGGTTATTTTCATTTAAAAAATAAAATTTAAATACTTTTAAATCTCAAACGCTCATCGTGCCTTTCTCTCCCAGAACTCTGTGTATTCTGACTCAAGACAGTTAGGGTATGTTGGAAAACTCCAATCGTATTTTCTCCCTCAAATTATTTCAAAATCATCCTACGTCACAGCAGAAGTTCCGACCCAGTCTTTGCAAAGTGAACATGCAAAGGAGATCAAACACCCTTGACAAGGTAAAACAGCGATATAGGACGATTTCGAAGTTGAGGGAGAACATGAGATGGGAGTTTTTTGGCATACCCTAACTGTCTTGAGCTAGAATACCCAGAGTTCAGGGAGAGTAAGACAAGATAAACGTTTGACATTAAAAAGTATATAAATTGTATTATTTTTATTTAATAATCGATCATAACACTAGATAAGACCCTTCTTTCTCAGCTGGGATCTACTTTATCGTTTACAACCACATTTGGGATCGTTTGAAGCATTTAAACTGCATTTTGGAAGTTCAAAATCGGGGCACCATGTCAGTCCATTATATGGAGAAAAATACTGAAATGTTTTCCTCAAAAAACATAATTTCTTTACGACTGAAGAAAGAAAGACATGAACATCTTGGATGACAAGGGGGTGAGTAAATTATTTGTAAATTGTTGTTCTGGAAGTGGAGTTCTCCTTTAAGTAAGTTCTTGTTTATCTGACTATTATTCGTAATTGTACTGACACCTATTGGCCTGGATGCATAAAGTTTGTTTACCAACTGCTTTCATTACACATTGAAGTTGTTTTTGGTTTTGTTTTTTTGTTTTTATCCATGTTTTTTCTCTGTCATGCTCCATAAAGAACATTCTTGGATTCAGTCTTAGCATTATGACATGTTGGTGGTGGTAGTTCAGGTTCTCTCTTTGCATTGACTGTGTGTTGGCTAGGGCATTTTTGTCAAAGATGGCGGCTGCGACTGTTGTGTGTTTGAATAACCATTGTGCCTCTTATTGTTGTTTGAACATTTTATTTGTACATATGTATTTATTCTCTTAGTCTGTTATGTTAGAATGTGTGTGATTAATCACATTGGGCTGTGTTATTGACTCCACTGTCTGTAGAATGTATATTTATGTAGAATGTATGGTTTGCTTGTGTGTTTGTGTGGTTTTAAGTCGCTTTGTGAGTTTTTGTAAGTGCTTTACAAAGCAAAACATATATTATATTATAATAGCGTAATAACATCTCAAGAGGGTGTAACAAGGGTGTAACGGAGTTAGGATCCATATGCAGTAGTTTATTAAAATCCAGAGCAGATATCAGTAGGCAGATATCATAAACGTGAGGCAGGCAAAGTTCGTACACTGAAAGGCAGTCCAATCCAAAACAGAGCACAGGAAAATCCAATAAACGTAATCAAAACAAGGCAGGCAATGGTCATACACAAAATAGACGAGACCATGAATATACAACATTCAGTAAGACAGGTCAACTGGCAATACTTCGCAAGGGCCTGTTAGCCAAGCCCTGCTAAATATCGTACAAACAGGAAGTAACCTGTGAAGCAGAGAGAGCGGCATACAGTCAATAGGGACTTTAAGCAGCAGCCACGGATGGAACGGCAATGGCATTCCGATGTCATATTGCGCGTTCACGACTTTAACTGCTACTTCTTGACGTTCTATTGTAGCCGTCTACTATGGAAGAACAGCTGGTTTGCCGTAGTCTTTACAACGTCACAGATTAGTAGATAAATGTTACATTTTATAGTATAAACCACTGTAATTCCATCAGTATACGATTCTACCATTAGTCTACCAATCTGTGTTGATATGTTTTAAACTTAAGCCAATTTTAACGATGTTTTCATTTGTACAAAGATATGTCTGCTGTTGGCATCAGCACCTAGTTGCTTAATGATTTTTATGTTCTCGGCTACGGCGGGGTTACAGCCTCGTAGCCGTTTTATTGGAAGCTGTTGCTTAAAGTCCCCTCTGCTGGCGTGACGTTACAGAATCCCCCCTCCTAAGAGCGACTCCTGGCGCTCGACGAGGACGTGGTCGACGAGGACATTGTTGTGGTGCTGGACGGTTGGGTCTTGCTCGATGAAACTCCTCAATGAGCGATGGATCCAAGATGTCGTGGGTGGCTACTAGGGATGTGACGAGATCTCATGGCACGAGATCTTGTGAGATCCGATGTGTCTCGCGAGACCAGTCGGATCTTGCAAGATCTCGTGACGATATCATTGCAAAACATTTTGCAGTGTTTACATTAAAGCTGCACGATTATTAATCCTTAAAATATTGAGATCTCGATTCAAATACCCACGCGATCTTATGCCTGACTACGATTTAGCTATGTCTATTAGGACTGTTTCACATCGCAAGTGTCAGTGGAGTGTGAGAAGCACGTTTTGTCGCTGCCCATGTTAATGAATCAGAGGGTCAGGGTAAATGTGAATGCAGACAGGGCAACAAAAACAGTCTTTTCAACCACATTATAATCATTATTTCTGTGTTACAGACATTTAAATAATAGAAGTACTGGGATAAAAGTTTATAGTTTGGGTATAAACACAGTAGCG
Organism: Labeo catla; assembly: GCA_012976165.1. NCBI lineage: Eukaryota > Metazoa > Chordata > Actinopteri > Cypriniformes > Cyprinidae > Labeo > Labeo catla. Next base: position 101,958 of record VONZ01001519.1, read on the forward strand.
ATCAAAACGAAAGTATCTTAACACTTGTATGTATAGTAACGCTTATCCTCTTCCGCCAGGAGGTGGCGACAGCTGCCCGTTTAAAAAAAGTATGTCATTGAATCATTCATTCAGGAGATTCAATAGTCAAACAAGTCTTAATGAAATGAGACACTGACTCCTTCACTGAATGTTTTTTTTTTTTTTTTGGATAAATGAATATGTTTTTAAAAGACTTAAGCTATGAACAGTTTGTCAGAACCACTTGTAATAAATTACATTATTTTGTTTAGTTTTCTAATCTTTTTTCTCCAGAATCGTGAGAGAATCACATTCTCCAATTTATTAAAACAACTGGGATTCTCAATTTATCCATAATCGTGAAGCTCTTGTTTAAATGTTTTTTTTACTGCATATAATTCATTAAAATGGAAGTTTATTTTCATAAAGTTCAAAATGCACCTACATTTTTTGCATTTTGTCTTTTTCAGTTAAATAAAAGACTATTTTCCCTATATATTTCATCATTGAGGATTTCTTAAGAAAAGTTTAAAAATCTCATCTCGTCTCGTTCTCGTGGGATAAGTGTCTCGTCACACCCCTAGTAATGGGTAATGAAATTTAACTAACTTTGTTTAAACTGCAGTAATCAATGCAAGGTCTAAGTCCTCCATCTTTCTTTTCTACAAAAAAAAAGCCTGTAGCCACAGGGGAAGTGGATGGACGAATGAACCTGAACTGAGAGCTTCCTCTATGTATTCCTCCATAGCCTGGGTTTCTGTGTGTGATAGGGGATAAATCTTACATATGGGAGGCATCACACTGGGTAGGAGATCTATGGCACAATCCCAGGGACGATGAGGTGGAAGTCGGGTAGCTTTCGTCTTGCTGAATACTTCTTGATATTCGTGGTAGCACGATGGAATGTTGACTGATTTGGAAGCGGGACTTTCAATACTTGTGGACAGACAAGACTTGGTAATTATGGTGCTCAGACAGTAAGTACAGCAGAATTGTGACCATTGCGTAATCTCAACATGATGCCAGGAGACGACTGGGTCATGAACAGATAACTAAGGGTACCCCAGGATAACTTCGTGGTGTGGGGAATCAATCATGTAGGATGAGATGGTTTTATGATGAAACAGGCCTACTTAAAGGTGCATGTGCAGAGTTTGTTGGATGATTCCATCTCCAATGGTTTTATAATTGACAGCATTAACTTTGAGTGGTGGATCACAGGGTTGCGTGGGAATTACCTCCTCTCCGGCTTACGGGTCTCTTTGGTGGATGATGTCAATGCTGATGAACGGGGATGAGGTGGATGATGAGGTGGTTTCTTGGTAGGGTTGATGACAGCACACTCTTTGGGCTCCACACCACACGACTTACAGCTCTCGACGAAGCACCAGACATCGCTGCAGACCGAAGGCCACCAGGCAACTTCCAGGATCTGCAGGAGGGTCTTTAGCCACCCATTAGGTTTTCCTGCTGTCCTCTGGTGGAAGTGCTGTACCGTCTGCTGGATCAGGGTCTTTGGGACGACGAGCTGGATCTTGTAGGTGTCGTCCTCCTTCTGGATCCGCCGATACAGCAAACCCTGGTGTTCCCGCACTTCGATCCGGTTGGTCGGTGGAGTGGAGGGAGAGATGGAAAGACCCTGGAGAGTGTGGTCATCACCCTGAGCGCTGCCAAGTTGCTCTCTGGAGAAGGGGAGGATGGAGAAGATGGTGTCGAAGTCTGGCCCCGTTGGAGTAGTGGCGCAGAATTCTCTATCGGTTGCTCTATTGATAGTCCGTGAAGTGGTAGATGTGCTGGGATGGTTGGCCGGAGGAAAGCCAGGGGCTGACGTGGGAGGCACTGGGCTGGTCGTTGCAGTGGGAGGAGAGATGGCGGCTTCTGGATCGTTAAGTTGCTCCAGCTATTTCGCCCATTTCTTGTCTCTCCTCTTAAAACAATCGAAGACCTCTTTCTGTAGTGTCGACAGAGTGTGCATCTATACAAGAGCAACCACCTCAGCGCGAAGCTGTACACACTCACATCGACGTAAAAACCGTTCATCATTAAAACCAGTAGATGAATTAAAAGAAGCAGCATTAACGTGATTTGTCGTCATCTTAAAACACTCTTCTCAACACAGCTTTTACAATCTTTTTACGTTCCCCGTACGGGCCACCATATGTAACGTTCGCCCTATTGGTCGAGTTTACATTTGTTAAAATGGGGTCAGATTATACTGTATGAGATAAAATAAGTGTTTTAAAAAGATGAGACAACGAGAAAAGTACAGTGAATAAATAGTGTATTTACACAAATATACAAGGAACTTAAAACAACACAATAAAACTAGAAATCCTAGGCTGTTAAAAGCACAGAGTCTTTCAGTTCCATACCAAAAAAACAGTCCTTAAGAAATCCAGCGTGTCGAAAGTTCCAATATAAAAGTGTCTGCCAGTGTATAGTCCAACAAAAGTGATAATCCAAAATGAGGGTGATGCTGGAATGGTAAATCCTTAAAAAAAACTCCTCAATCCAACATGTAGTTTGGTCAGTGACCCTGATTGTTTGACATGCTGCCTCCTTTATAGGGTTCAGTTCCTGTTTCCTGTCATGTGAGGAGTCACATGACAGGCAGACCCAGAGTGTCTTAAAGACATACACATATTAAAATGTTTAAGAGGAATAAAATGGCTAAGACAACATGAAAACCCATTAAAACTCAAATACACATAAAATCATTAAAATACATTGAGCAGGTTAAAACATGCATCCTGTGTGACAGTGTCACAAGGTCTCTCTCAATATAAGGGGGGAGAATGTGATGTGAGGCCAAGTATGGTGACCCTTACTTGGAATTTGTGCTCTGCATTTAACCCATCCAAGTGCACACAGTAGTGAGTAGTGAACAAACACACACACACATCGTGAACACACACCTGGAGCAGTGGGAAGCCATATTGCTATTGCTGCGGAGCAGCTGGGGGATCGGTGCCTTGCTCAAGGGACTCAGTCGTGGTATTGAGGGTGGAGAGAGCGCTGGTTATTCACTCCCTCCACCTTCAAACCCTGCCGGACCTGGGACTCGAACCCGCAACCTTTCGATTACAAGCCCGGCTGCCCCCCGTGGCCTAATGGTTATATGGTCGATATAATATTGAACCGTTACGACATCCACGTTTCAATATGCGCTTGTGAATTGCGGTTTTTCGGTTTTGCATTTAAATAATTTCCTTGTTTTATTTCTCTCTAAATTTGCTGTGTGTGCCCGTGATTTCACGTGCTGAGATGAGGAAACGAGAGAAAAGCGAGTTAGCATGACTAAAATGGAAACATACTAAAGAACAAAAATGTAGCCTATATGCAACAGATTAGAATTGGCAGACACCAAAATAAATAGATAACTTTAATAAACATCCTCTGTGGATACTTGAATCACTTTTTCAAAGCAATATTTATCAGGATGGTAAAGAATTTTAATTCATACCTGACAAACACAGTCACCCGCATCTTTTCCTCAACGTGGTTCGTCTGTCTTCCGTTGCTCATCTACGGCACAAGCAAAGGTCCATCTTACATGGTTTTACTAATTTGTGCATTTTACTCCGTGTTGTTAAGTTGACTGTACAAACCCTTGTTAAGTAAAGCTGACAATTTGAGTTTTTTTTGTAGAAACCACTGTTATATTACGTCCATAACGTTAAATGCATTTTTTAAGTAATGTGAACAAGGATGTATAGAGTGAAACTAACAACTGTGAAAGTTAATGTTTTTGAGTGTACAGTGTATAATAAATTACAAATATATAAATTCAAATTAGAAAACAGGAACCCATTACAGGGTAGTGCTGTATTATTATGGAAGAATGTACATTATGTACATTTTGATTATTGCTCTTCATATAGTAATAATGATTATTAATGTTGATAAATATAATATAAAAAAGAAAAAAAAAATCTGTATTAGGGAAGATGACTGGTTATAATGCTCAATGAATTTTCTTTTTTGAAAAAAAAATCAATTTAATGCCACAATCAACAATTTTCTTTTTTGATTTTCATTCCACTGTAATCGTGATAGCCATATAAATTTTGGTTAATTGTACAGGGGCATATTGAGCCCCAAGTTTTTTTTTTTTTTTCCACTTTGGTGGCATTTTTGCCTAAAGCCCTCATTAATTTCTGACCCTGGTGCTAGTGTATTTTTTGCTATTATTATGTAACATTCATCAAGTACTAAATTTAGTCTATTTATCCATTCAAGTCTGTTTACCTATTCAAGGCTACAATCTTAAGATGATGTTAATGACAGGCTGATGTTGCTGTTAACCCTCCTTATTTTTAACATTGGTTTTACAAACATAAACATAGAGATCAAATCATGCTTTTTCAGTAAGCACATTCAGCATAGGAGAGTTGGACACTATAAGTTGCCAGTGGTGTCAGTGAATGTGTACATGTGTGTCTGTGTTTGAGACTTGTTTGGGATAGACTGCACAGCTCTCTCGCATCCCTGTGGAGGATAAAGCAGTATGGAAAATGGATAAATGGATCAATGAATGTCTTTTGTTGTTATATTGCTGTTGCTAGTATTTTATAAAAGCCACAAGAACAATGACACTATATTACAATGCATTTACCAGAGTTAAGGATGTTTCTGTTATTCACATTTACATTAGCTTTATTATATTACTGACTACAGTGATGGTACATATCTTAAAGGGGTCATCGGAAGCCAAATTTCTCTTTTTCATGTTGTTTGAACATTAATGTGTGTTGGAAGTGTATGTACAAATCTACCCTATAATGATAAAAATCCATGCAGTGGTTTTTAATTAATCTGTAAGATTAATATCCCCTTTTTCAAATCGAGCCATTCTCAGATTCCTGTCGGTGTGCGTCACACCGACAGAGGCCGCTCCCACGATAGTTGATTGTCGTGAACGTTTTACCTCTGATCAGCTGTCACAGTCCAGTAACCTTCCTTGTTTTGACGCCGAAGCAGTATTGTAAGTTAGATTGAGTGATTGAGGTGTTGTGTTGCTGGATGTAATAATAATACTTCCGACATCTGAGCTGCTGAAGTTGCAGTGGATTACATTTGTTTGTGAATGGAATGCGCCGATCTACATATATCCGTCTATGTTCGCGCGAATCATTCGTGATCCAGCTTCACTTACAGCAGAAGTGTGTATAAGGGGTTTTTTTTATGAATCTTTCCGATCTAAATGCGGCTAAAGTAAACAGGCGTGTCGTTCCACAGAGAGAAGAGAGGGGCAGGGTGAGCAGAGCTCATTTCCATTTGAAGGAACAACCCGTTAGAATGAGATGATTTTTGCAGAGCTCATTTTGACGAGGTAAAAAGGGTGTTGTTTTACAAAACCATTGAGAATTTTTAATCAAAGTATATTAGAGACTTTTCATTAAGACCCTAAAGAATCATATCAACTTGTGGAAAATGGGCATCTGATGACCCCTTGTCGCGATTTTAGCTCAAAGGGAAATGTATATAAATAATTACAATTAATTATGATTAATTACAATTATTTATATCAGCTGCCAGTAGTAACTGTAGCAGAATTAATTTTCCATCAACTAATCTGTTCGCCCAGCGAACATTCGGTATACTTTTTATATCAGCTCTAAGAAATGATATTTTCTTGGCCACAGAAAATAACTTTTTTAAAGTACCATTGCATTAGAGCATGTAGCTCGAATCGGAATTGTAAAGGGACATTAACTTGCAAGGCAGAATCAGAATCAAAACTCATGTAATTTGTGCACAATAGCTTAGTTATGTGTTAGTCCTTCGTTAATAATCTAAACAAACAAACATAAAATCACTCATACATGGTGGAATGGTCGGTGAGAAGCAGTTAGAGAGAGAGAAGGAAATGAAGCTATGAAAAGAGTAAGTTAGCCACCTGAGTGAAACCATCAGTGCTGTCTACAGCTTGTTCTAAACCTCTGTTTTGTTTAGTTAAATGTACAATACTTGCATTGCCTTGGTCGTTGAACAAGTGTGCGAATGCAGTCTCTGGTGAAAGTCTTGATTGTTGGAGCAGTGGTGGTTTTGGAATCGTGATCACGTTCTTCCGGGTCTGAAGAGTGATGAACTCCAAACGTGTTCTGACTCGATGGTGACTGGAAGTTTCTTCCCATGTGAAAAGTGAAGAAGAACCAAGAGCTGAGAGGGACCCAGCTGAAGTCCTGTGATCTTTGGGTAATGGAAAGACAAGGCCGCAAGGCCTGGCGCACGCTTAGGGAAGTCCTGCAGAGTTCTAGCTCATCTTCTTAGGTTCTAAAAGAACCACTGACTGACTGAGGCGAGTCATGAAGATGAATTCCAGGGTTGAGTGGAAATGTCTGGCTCTTTGTGGTCGAGAGCCACATCTCTGTATGTTGGGGCCTGTCGGGCCTGCCGGGCATGCCCTGTGCCAGCTCAGGCTCCCCGTGGGTTCCTCCACACGGGCAGCAGTCGGAAGACGTTGCAGACGAAGAAGACAGTGAAGAGAGAGAGGAAGAGAGAGGGGGAGGCGATCAATCGTTTGATGCCTTTAAGCTCTCTGGAGGCTGTGCCTCCAGGAGGTCCACGAACCAATAGTAACTTTCACCTTTGAAGGGAAAGTTTACGACTCTTTGTCTGTGAGCCTGGTGTTTTGCATATGTAATTTGATTGGGTGTTGATGCAAAACTACTAAGGTTTCTTAAAACACTAACATGTTGCACAAGTATCAATCTAATTTACACCATCTTTTAGATCATCAAAATACGAATTCAAAGAGACCAAACATGGCATAGGTGGGTTATACGACTAGTCATCTATCATAACGCATGCATAAAACAGTAGAAAGACAAATACAACAGACAAAATTAAAATACAATGCAGTAATACTGTACACAATGACCTGGGCTATGTGTGATAGGAAGGTCAAAGAAAGGTTTGTCTGTGAATGAATAGGAAGGAGTCTATTTCTATAGGCATTGTGTCTTTCCTATGGGCAAATGTAGCATGGGCAAATGTGCATTCCTCTGGGCAATAAAACCTCTTATCAGATCGTTTTCCTGGCAACTGAGCCCTTTTGGGGTGTTAGCTGCTTTGGGGGGTTGTCTCCAGAGCTCCAGCATATAGCTGGTTTAAAGACTATTTGTTAAATGTAACAATTAATGTATGTCTGATTGGTCCAGACGCTACACCTTTAAACATTCTATTGTATCTTGACCTGTTTGTCTCTGTTTTGCAGTTGCACTGGGGCGAAACCAGCCCTTAAAGAGAGAGAAGCCCAAATGGAAGAGTGACTACCCAATGACCGATGGGCAGTTGCGCAGCAAGCGTGATGAATTCTGGGATACGGCACCAGCTTTTGAAGGCCGCAAGGAAATTTGGGATGCACTTAAAGCGGCTGCCCAGGCCTTTGAGAGCAATGACCATGAGCTTGCTCAAGCCATAATTGATGGTGCCAGCATAACATTACCACACGGTAAGAGGTGCACATCACATATGCTGGTAGACCAGCGTGCCTTTTAGTAAATACTACGGATTGTTATTACATATTTAGATGGTCGATAAAACAGTCTGTTTGAATGTGGCAATAAAATTGTGTACCGACAATCTCACAGGCTGATGATAGGACGATATGACAATTGAGCATATCGCCCTACACTAGAAGTGATAGCTCAATCATATTTGTAACAAGGAGTTGAGTTGGCAGCTTTAATAGTTTAATAATTTAGCTATTCACTATTAGCATGTGTAGCATGTTGGGAGTCCTATTTGCTAGCATGAGTCATGATATTTTGTTGCAAAGACATAGAGGGTATGCATTGACGTCACTTTCCCGCCGGACCACGCCCCCTCAGCTGGACTGAGTGGCAAAAGTGCAGCAGCGTGAATGGATTTAATAGGGAAGCTGCGAAAACGCGAGTAAAACAAATGATAATCAGTTTAAATTAAAGATTGCTGGACTCTATATAGTGTTTCCTATAACTTACCAAATATCCAGTGGTCCATGGATATTCATATGCAGCCACGAATTGTGTTTCATGACAATTATGTGCCTGATTTCAACATAAAAGGAAATACATAAAGCAAATTTGCCTGTGAACGCATTTGCTTGCTGCATGCTAATCATGTTACAAAGATCCTAACATGCTAGTAACTTGCTAATCATGCTAACAACATGCTAGTAACATACTAATCATGCTAGCAACATGATAGTAACATGTTAATCATGATAGAAAAATGCTAACAACATGCTAGTAACATGCTAATCATGCTAACATCATGCTAGTAACTTGGTAATCACGCTAGCAACGTGTTAGTTACATGCTAATCATACTGGAAACATGCTAACATGCTACTAACATGCTAATTATGCTAGCAACATGCTAGTAACTTGCTAATCATGGTAGCAGCATGCTAATCATGTTAGAAACATGTTAACAACATGCTAATCATGCTAGCAACATGCTAGTAACTTGTTAATCATGCTAGCAACATGCTAGTAACATGCTAATCATGCTAGAAACATGTTAACAACAAGCTAGTAACATGTTAGCCATGTTAGAAACATGCTAGTAACATGCTAATCATGTGCGAAACATGCTTACAACATCCAAGTAACTTGCAAATTACAACAACATGCTAATCATGCTAACAACATTGTAATCAGCCTATAAAAATACAAGCAACAAGTGAATCATGCTAAAACATGTTAACAACATGTTAAATCATGTAAGCAATGTGTTAAATCATGCTACCTGCTTCCATACTTTTACAACTGCTTCAAACTTTCAGGCTAGGCTTTCTCAAGCCAACTTAAAGTTTGTTCTCAAACTTTACTCATCTAGTTAACTTTTGTTATAATGGTTCCAAGCTGTCATACACAGCAATGTACGATGTGCATTCCAGGAATGTACTTTTCATAAGACTGCCTCTTTCAAAAAATGCCACACCATAGCGGCCTTTCAAAAGCATAAACCCACCACCACATCAGACGACCAGGTGATGTCAAACAGTAGTGTGACATAAATTTTTTTTAGCCATATAGTCATAGTGAGCATTAGCATTTGTTTCAGTAGCAGGATAAATTCCATCCACAGTGGTTTTAGGGGGGTTCTACATGGCATGCATCTGGTCTGTGGTTGTTTGACTTGCACTACATTCAGAGAGCAGTCTAAGTGTATTTATAGCTCTGAGATTCACCCAACAAAAAGGTCAGAGATCGTAACCATCCTCCACTTTCTCTTAAAAGTCACTGGTTGTGAGTTGACAGAAATGTTTTTATGTGGTTCTTTTCTTCTCTTTTGGTATTTGTGGTCAAGTTTTTGTGAAGAGCAGTACCACTTGTAGTCCTGAGGGTTTGTCATTGGCCTTTTATTTATTTATTTATTTATTCATTTATTTATTAAATTTAATTACATTGCTCCCTAACTTAGACAGTCTTTTAGCACCATCGGGCCTGTTTACTGTAACTGCTGATCTCATATCTCTCAGATAGTATAAATAAAGATCAGCATAACATACTTTTATAGTTGGATATATTTATATGTAAGTAAATGTAAGTAGTATTATTAGCATTACAAGTATTATTATTAACATGTCATTTTTGTTTTGATAATAAAAAAAAATCTCTCCCTATAGGACAGGGGTGCTCAACCCTGTTCCTTGAGATCTACCTTCCTGCAGAGTTTAGTTCTAACCCTGATCAAACACCTGTCTGTAATTATCAAGTGCTCCTTCAGATCTTAATTAGTTGGTTCAGGTGTGTTTTTAATCAGGGTTGGAGCTGAACTTTGCAGTAAGGTAGATTTCCTGCACTCCTGCTAAAGGAGTTTGAATGAATTAAATATATTCAGTAAATATATTCAGGAGATTCAATTCAGTAATTAAAGCTGCAAGCAGCGATGGGCGGGCCCTCGCACCCGGGCTCACCGCCGATCGGTGGCAAATGGTGGGCACTATGCTTTTAACATGTAAATTTAGGAGGAATATGTCAAAGTCATTTAGATGTGCCAGAATTCTTGCTGCCAGCTGGTGGCGCTATGCCTATAACTGAATATTGGCATGCAGATGTCTTCAGGCCAGCGATTTTATCAAACATATGAAGTTTGGTGCAGATTGAACATGGCATGCTTGCGTGTAAGACATGACATATCCTGCTGCCAACAGGTGGCGCTATTACGGAATATTGGCCTTTAGATGTCTTCAGGCCAAGACTCTTGCTAAACGTGAAGTTTGGTGCAAATTGTACACTGGATGTTTAAGTTAGTGTAAAACAAGTCATTTGTTGTTGCTAGCAGGTGGCGCTATGATTGTAATGGAATATTGGCCTTTAGATGTGTTCAGGCCAGGACTCTTATCGAACATGTGAAGTTTGGGGCAGATCGGACATTGTATGGCTGAGTTACAAAAACTTCCTCTTTCATAGCATTAATAGCATGCTTTAGCACTTAGTAAGTGTTGCTAGCATGTTTGGGCGTGTTTTTTGCATGTTTAGCACTCAGTGGCTTATTTTAGTGTGTTGCTAATAGTGTATCACAGTGTTAAACGTCACTTCCTGTTGACAGTAGGTGGCACTATTACTATAACTGAATATTGTCACATAAATGTGTTCAGACCAGGACTCTTATCAAATATGTTAAGTTTGGGGCAGATTGGACATTGTATGCCTGAGTTACAGTAACTTCCTGTTTCATTGTATTATTAGCATGCTTTAGCATATTAGCTAAGTGTTGCTAGCATGCTTTACTATGTTTGTAGCATGTTGAATATTAAGTTTGGGTCAGATTGGACATTGTATACAGCAATTTTCTTTTTCTTTGTATTAATAGCATGCTTTAGCTCTTAGCTAAGTGTTGCTAGCATGTTTTAACATGATTCTAGCATGTTGCTAGCCTATTTAAAACTTGCTAATGCTTTTTAATATGTTGCTAGGAGTCCGTAACAGCGTTAAACATGTCACTTCCTGTTGTCAGCAGGTGGCGCTATGACTATAACTGAATATGGGCACTGACATGTGTTCAGGACATGAATCTTATCACACCTGTGAAGTTTGAGGCAGATCGGACATTGTTTGCTTAAGTTACAGCCACTTCCTTTTTCATAGCGACACGTCGAACTTTGTCAGGCCGCCACGGACACGCCCCTCGACGAAAACTCAAAATCTTCGCAATTTAACATCGCAAAGTCCTTATGATATCACTCAGCAAATTTGAAGATGATCGGATTAAAACTGTAGGAGAAGTTCGTTAAAGTACGAGGCCTGAAAATGGCAAAAACTGCACAAAAATCGTACAGGAAATTCAATGTAACTTTTTTGTAGGTATTGGTGTGTTACACCTGTGTACCGAGTTTCGTACATGTACGTGAAACGCAGCTTGAGGCGCACTCCGTTGAAATTTCATAGGTGGCGCTATCGAGCCATTTTGCCACACCCACTTCTGAAACCAATATCAGATGTAAATTTTCGCCAGGACTGACGCGTGTGCAAGTTTCGTGAGTTTTCGAGCATGTTTAGGCCCTCAAAAAGACTTTTTATTTTGGAGAAGAAGAAGAATTAAAGCTGCAAGCAGCGATGAAAGGGCCCTCGCACCCGGGCTCACCGCCGATCGGTGGCGAATGGTGGGCACTGTGCTTTTCACATAGTAAATTTAGGAGGAATATGTCAAAGTCATTAATATGTGCCAAACTTCCTGCTGCCAGCTGGTGGCGCTATATCTATAACTGAATATTGGCATGTAGATGTGTTCAGGCCAGAACTTTTGTCAAACATGTGAAGTTTGGTGCAGATTGAACATGGCATGCTTGAGTTAGTGTAAGACATGACATATCCTGCTGCCAACAGGTGGCGCTATGATTATAACTGAATATTGGCCTTTAGGTGTCTTCAGGTCAGGACTCTTACCAAACATGTGAAGTTTGGTGCAAATTGGACATTGCATGTTTAAGTTAGTGTAAAATAAGACATTTCCTGTTGTCAGCAGGTGGCGCTATGATTATAATACAATATTGGCCTCTAGATGTGTTCAGGCCAGGACTCTTATCAAACATGTGAAGTTTGGGGCAGATCGGACATTGTATGGCTGAGTTATAACAGCTTCTATTCCCATTGCGAAACATCGAACTTTGTCAGGCCACCACGGACACGCCCTTCAACGAAAACTCAAGATCTTCACAATTTAACATCACGAAGGCCTTTAGATTAGACTGACCGAATATAATGTTGATTTCATAAAATCACTAGGAGGAGTTTCTCACAGCGTAAAACATGTCACTTCCTGTTGCCAGCAGGTGGTGCTATGACTATAACTGAATATGATCATGCGTATGTGTTCAGGACCGGACTGTTATCACACCTGTGAAGTATGGGGCAGATCAGACTTTGTATGGCTGAGTTATAACAACTTCCTTTTTCATGGCGAATCATCGAAATTTGACAGGCCGCCACGGACACGCCCTCCAACGAAAACTCTAGATCTTCGCAATTTAACATCACGAAGGGCTTTAGATTAGACTGACCAAATTTGGTGTTGATCCGAATAAAACTCTAGGAGGAGTTCGTTTTAATACGACACCTGGAAATGGCAAAAATGAGGCAAAAATTGCTCAGAAAATTCAAAATAACCGACTTCCTGTTGGGTTTCAGATTTTGCTCCAAGAGACTTTTTTGTGGGTATTGGTGTGTTACATGTGTATACCAATATTCATACATGTACGTAAAACGTAGCGGGAGGGGCACTTCATTGAGCGTGAATAGGTGGCGCTGTCGAGCCATTTTGCCACACCCACTTCTGAAACCCATATCAGACGTAAATTTTCGCCAGTTCTGATGCGTGTGCAAAGTTTGATGACTTTTCGGGCATGTTTAGGCCCTCTAAAATGCGATTCATTTTGGAGAAGAAGAAGAAGAAGAAGAAGAAGAATAAACGGAGCAATTCCAATAGGGTCCTCACACCATCGGTGCTCGGGCCCTAATAATTAAAGCTGCAAGCAGCGATGAACGGGCCCTCGCACCCGGGCTCACTGCCGACCAGTGACTTTAGGGAAACAGTGAACGGTGGGCACTATGCTTTTAACATAGTAAATTTAGGAGGAATAGGAGTCATTTAGATGTGTCAAACTTCCTGCTGCCAGCTGGTGGCGCTATGCCTATAACTGAATATTGGCATGTAGACGTCTTCAGGTTAGCGCTTTTATCAAACGTATGAATTTTGGTGCAGATTGAACATGGTATGCTTGAGTTAGTGTAAGACAAGTCATTTCCTGTTGCCAGGTGGTGGCGTTATAATTGTAACGGAATATTGGCCTTTAGATGTGTACAGGCCAGGACTTTTATCGAACACATGAAGTTTGGGGCAGATCGGACATTGTATAGCTGAGTTACAACAACTTCCTGTTTCATGGAATTTACAGCATGCATTAACACTTAGAATGTGTTTCTAGCATGTTTAGCACAAAATGGCATATTTTGCTGTGCTTTTAATAGACCATCACAGTGTTAAACATGTCACTTCCGGTTGCCAGCAGGTGGCGCTATGACTTTAACTGAATATGGGCATGTAGATATCTTCAGGCCAGGACTTTTATGAAACGTGAAGTTTGGGGCAGATTGGACATTGTTTGCAGGAATTGCAACAACTTCCTGTTTCGTGGCTTTAACGATATGCTTTAGCACTTGGTAAGTGTTGCTAGCATGTATGTTTTTAGCAAGTTATTGGCTTATTTTAGTGTGTTGCTAATAGTGTATCACAGTGTTAAACGTCACTTCCTGTTGACAGTAGGTGGCACTATGACTATAACTGAATATTGACACGTAAATGTGTTCAGACCAGGACTCTTATCAAACCTGTTAAGTTTGGGGCAGATTGGACATTGCATGCCTGAGTTACAGTAGCTTCCTGTTTCATTGCATTAATAACATGCTTTAGCACTTAGCTAAGTGTTGCTAACATGTTATAGCATGTTTCTAGTATGTTGCTACCCTATTTACCACTTGTTGATACTTTTTAAAATGTTGCTATGCATCCATAACAGTATTAAACATGTCCTGTTGCCAGCAGGTGGCGCTATGACTATAACTGAATATGGGCATAAGCATGTGATCAGGCCAGGACTCTTATCAAACATGTTAAGTTTGGGGCAGATTGGATAATGTATGCCTGAGTTACAGTAACTTCCAGTTTCATTGTATTATTAACATGCTTTAACATCTTAGCTAAATGTTGCTAGCATGCTTTACTATGTTTGTAGCATGTTGAATATTAAGCTTGTGGCAGATTGGACATTGTATGCATGAGTTACAGCAATTTTTCTTTGTATTAATATCATGCTTTAGCTCTTAGCTAAGTGTTGCTAGCATGTTTTAACATGATTCTAGCATGATGCTAGCCTATTTAAACTTGCTAACGCTTTTTAATATGTTGCTAGGAGTCCGTAACACCATTAAACATGTCACTTCCTGTTGTCAGCAGGTGGCGCTATGACTATAACTGAATATGGGCATGTAGATATCTTCAGACCAGGACTCTTATCAAACACGTGAAGTTTGGGGCAGATTGGACATTGTTTACATGAATTACAACAACTTCCTGTTTTATGTCTTTAACATGCTTTAGCACTAAGTAAGTGTTGCTAGCATGTTTGAGTATGTTTTTAACTAGTTTAGCACTCAATGGATTTTTAGTGTGTTGCTAATAGTGTATCACAGTGTTAAACATGTCACTTCCTGTTAACAGTAGGTGGCGCTATGACTATAACTGAATATTGGCACGTAAAAGTGTTCAGACCAGGACTCTTATCAAACATGTTAACTTTGGGGCAGATTGGACATTGTATGCCTCAGTTACAATAACTTCCTGTTTCATTGCATTAATAACATGCTTTAACACTTAGCTAAGTGTTGCTAACATGTTATAGCATGTTTCTAGCATGTTGCTACCCTATTTAACATTTGTTGATATTTTTTAAATGTTGCTAGGCATCCACAACAGTATTAAACATGTGACTTCCTGTTGCCAGCAGGTGGCGCTATGACTATAACTGAATATGGGCATGGGCAGATCAGGGCTCTTATCAAACATGTTAAGTTTGGGGCAGATTGGACATTGTATGCCTGAGTTAGAGTAACTTCCTGTTTCATTGTATTATTAGCATGCTTTAGCATATTAGCTAAGTGTTGCTAGCATGCTTTACTATGTTCGTAGCATGTTGAATATTGAATTTGGGTCAGATTGGACATTGTGGGCATGAGTTACAGCAATTTTCTTTTTCTTTGTATTAATAGCATGCATTAGCTCTTAGCTAAGTGTTGCTAGCATGTTTTAACATGATTGTAGCATGTTGCTAGCCTATTTCAAACTTGCTAATGTTTTTTAATAAGTTGCTAGGAGTCCGTAACACCATTAAACATGTCACTTCCTGTTGTCATCAGGTGGCGCTATGACTATAACTGAATATGGGCACTGACATGTGTTCAGGGCATGAATGTTATCACACCTGTGAAGTTTGAGGTAGATCGGACATTGTTTGCCTGAGTTACAGCCACTTCCTTTTTCATGGCGACACATCGAAATTTCTCAGGCCGCCACGGACACGCCCCTCGACGAAAACTCAAAATCTTCGCAATTTAACATCGCAAAGGCCTTATGATAACACTCAGCAAATTTGAAGATGATCGGATAAAAACTGTAGGAGGAGTTCGTTAAAGTATGATGCCTGAAAATGGCAAAAACTGCACAAAAATCGTACAGGAAATTCAGTATAACGGACTTCCTGTTGGGTTTAGGATGTTGTACCAGGAGACTTTTTTGTAGGTATTGGTGTGTTACACCTGTGTACCGAGTTTCGTACATGTACGTGAAACGCAGCTCGAGGCACACTCTGTTGAAATATTATAGGTGGCACTATCGAGCCATTTTGCCACACCCGCTTCTAAAACCCATATCAGATGTAAATTTTCGCCAGAACTGATGCGTGTGCAAAGTTTCGTGAGTTTTTGAGCATGTTTAGGCCCTGAAAAAGACTTTTTGCTTTGGAGAAGAAGAATAATAATAATAAATATAGCTGCAAGCAACGATGACGGGCCCTCACCGCCAGTGCATCCGCAGCCCTGGTGCCATCAGAAAAACGGTGCCCAGCGGGCACATGCATTAACAGTATCCCTGTACCAGTTTGGATTGAAGTGTCACAGCAATGAAAGGGTTAAAATCAAAATGCTTTTAAGTCATTCTGACACAATGAGAATGAGATGGGATTAGAGTTGAAAAGATTCCTTATCCTATGAGGTCATCTTGTGTTCATTGTTGGTATTACAGTCTTCATCAGCTAG
Organism: Labeo catla; assembly: GCA_012976165.1. Classification (NCBI taxonomy): domain Eukaryota; kingdom Metazoa; phylum Chordata; class Actinopteri; order Cypriniformes; family Cyprinidae; genus Labeo; species Labeo catla. The sequence continues at coordinate 118,261 of VONZ01001519.1, forward strand.
TTTACAAGTGTGATATTTCAAATGTTTTTGCAGCCTCTGAAAACATGATAAACACATTTCCTTAGAATGACTTGTTTTTTATATGTAAAAAGTTGTGAAGAGTTAGGATAATGCATTTTAAATGCTCTCTCTCTCTCTCTCTCTCTGTCACACACACACAGTCACTCAACTACCTCAGTCAGACTTACACACACACATACACAGACTTAAGCCCATCCCCCGACACAGAGTTAGAGTGAGAGCAGATGTTTAATAGTTTTTTTAATTTTCTATTTTTTGTTGATTATTTTATATAGATGGAACAAGGCATTTATTTCTCAGAATGACTAGTTCTATGTATGAAATTTTTTTTTAAAGTGTTTGGATGCTGCATTTTAATATTACGGTTATGTTTTTTCTGCTAATTTCAAAAAATCACTATAAATCAACCATTCAAGATATCCCAAATCCGCTCGCAATTTAACATCTTCAGTATGTTGGCATCATGTTCACAAAGTTTGGTGTGAACTACTTATTCCTGCTTGGAGGAGTATGAATTTGTTTATAGCCTGATTTTTCCAAAAATCCACATTCAAATCAAAATAGCAGATTTCCTGTTGGTCGCAGCTAATGGGTGTAATTTAGAAAGTTGTCCGGCTTGATGAGACCAATATGCATACCAAGTTTGGTGTCTGTAGCTAAAACTAACCCCCCCACTTTTGACAAAAGGTGGCGCTATAGAGCGCCTCCTCCACGCCCATTTATGAGCCTTTGCCAGTGTCTAACTATCATTAATACTGATGTGTGTGTTGAGTTTCATGAAAATCTAAGCTTATTAAGTGGCCCAAAAGCACAGGAAACAAATGTTAATGTTTGACACATTGCCACGGCAACAGCATTTAATGTATCAAAGACCCCTTTACAGATTGTCATCGGCCGTGTTTTGACATTGTTCTGATGAAGTTTGAAGCAAATTGAGTAAAATTAAGAGGCTGATTTAAAAGCATTTTGAAAACGACACACTTCCTGCTGCCAGTTGGTGGCGCTATAACTTTGACTTATGAGAGTCACATCTATGTGATCGGCATCATACAATGAACAAACTCCTGAAGTTTCATCAGAATCAGACAATGTGTGCAATAGTTATTAGCCATTTCCTGTTTCTCATTTCTCGCCATAATTTCGTCGCCTCACCCGAACCGTTCGAGATATCAAAAATCCCTCCGCAATTTAGCATCCTCAATGTCTTGAGGTCATGCTGACCGAGTTTGGTGGCCGTCGGAATAAAGGCCTCAGAGGAGTATATCAAATTCCAGAGCATGCGCTTTTTAAACAGCCCTGAATAGCTCACTTCCTGTTGGGATTAGCTCATCACATAGAGTGCGTGATTTGTTCGGCTCAGTGAGATCTACATGTGTACCGAGTTTCATATGTATACGTGCAAGTATGTGCGGGATATACATCAAGTTTTGGGAAGGTGTTCCAGGGGGCGCTGTAGAGCCCCTGTGCCACGCCCGGGTCCCAGTCTCTGCGGCGTCCTAATGACCGCAGATTCCAATGTGTGTGCCGATTTTCAAGAGTTTTTGAGCATGTTAAAGCCCCCAAAATGCCCCGTTTAGTCGAAAAAATAAAAAATTAAAAATAATAAATATAGCTGCAAGCAGCGATGACGGGCCCTCGCCCCCAGCGCAGTCGCCATGCCGGTAGCATCAGGAAAATGGTGCCCAGCGGGCACATGCATAGACAGTAATCCTGTGGCAGTTTGGATTGAAGGGTTACAGCAATGAAAGGGTTAAAAGCAAACTGCGGCAACACTTTCTATGAAGCCCGTATTTATAATACTCTAAGGAGTGTTAGTTCACATGTATTCGGACAATTGCTTATTGTCAATAGACGAGGGGGACCATCAAAATAAAACATAATATATAATGTAAAAAATAAGTATAATATGATATAGTCCATTATAAATTAGGTAGATTTGATATATTGTCCATTGTGTGTTATAAAAAATCATAATCTTAAAACTTATAACCTCAAAAACTTAAGTATTTTAATGTATTATAATTGTTGTAATGATTATTCATGAGATGATATAACATATTATAAGGTTTTTATATTGCATTATGCATTCATTATAATCCCTTATAAATACCATTATAATGTATTGGGCTTCATAGAAAGTGTTACCCAAAATGCTTTTACATCATTCTGATAGACTGAGAATGAGCTGAAAAAGATTCCTTATCCTATGAGGTCATCTTGTGTTCATCCTTGGTATTATAGTCTTCATCTGCTAGTTTACATGTGTGATATTTGAAATGTTTTTGCAGTCTCTGAAAATATGACAAACATATTTATTAAGAATGACTTGTTTTTCATATGTAAAAAGTTGTGAAGAGTTAGGATAATACACTTTAAATACACTCTGTCTCTCTCTGTCTCTGACAGCCACCCTCCCCCACTGTCAACACTCACACTTACACACACACTTAACGCGCACACACACAGAGTTAGAGTGAGAGAGTTAGAGTGAAATCAGATGTTTGATAGTTTTTTAATTTTCTATTTTTTGTAGACTATTTTATATCGATGGATCTAAGCATTTATTGTTCAGAATGACTAGTTCTATGTATGTAAAAAGTTTTGAAGTGTTTGGATGCTGCATTTTAAAATTACAGTTATGTTTTTTACTGCTACTTTAATAAATCACCATAAATCAACTGTTCAAGATATCCCAAATCCGCTCGCAATTTAACATCTTCAGTATGTTGGCATCATGTTGACAAAGTTTGGTGTGAACTACTTATTCCTGCTTGGAGGAGTATGAATTTGTTTATAGCCTGATTTTTCCAAAAATCCACATTCAAATCGAAATAGCAGACTTCCTGTTGGTCGCAGCTAATGGGTGTAAATTAGAAAGTTGTCCGGCTTGATGAGACCAATATACATACCAAGTTTGGTGTCTGTAGCTAAAACTAACCCCCCAACTTTTGACAAAAGGTGGCGCTATAGAGCGCCTCCTCCACGCCCATTTATGAGCCTTTGCCAGTGTCTAACTATCATTAATACTGATGTGTGTGTTGAGTTTCATGAAAATCTAAGCTTATTAAGTGCCCCAAAAGCACAGGAAACAAATGTTAAAGTTTGACAAGTTGCCATGGCAACAGCATTTAATGTATCAATGACCCCTTTACAGATTCTCATCGGCCGTGTTTTGTCATTATTCTGATGAAGTTTGAAGCAAATCGGGTAAAATTAAGAGGCTGATTTAAAAGCATTTCAAAAACAACACACTTCCTGCTGCCAGTTGGTGGCGCTATAACTTTGACTCTCAATAGTCACATCTATGTGATCGGCATCATACAACGAACAAACTCCTGAAGTTTCATCAGAATCAGACAATGTGTGCAATAGTTATTAGCCATTTCCTGTTTCTCATTTCTCGCCATAATTTCGTCGCCTCGCCACGGCCAAACCGTTCGAGATATCAAAAATCCCCTGGCAATTTTGCATCCCCAATGTCTTGAGATGATGTTGACCGAGTTTGGTGGCAATCTGAAAAAAACCCTAGTAGGAGTATCGCAAATTCCAGAGCATGCGTTTTTCACAAAACCTTGAATAGCTGACTTCCTGTGAGGCGAAGCAGGGACTGTGAGCACGAAAATTGTTTGGCCCGATGAGGTCTATATGCGTATGAATTTTGGTAACTGTAGGTCAAACGGTGTGCGCTACAGAGCCCCTTAAAAGTCACGTTTTTTAACATTAAGCCACGCCCCCCCCCATATCAAACTCTGTCCAGCCCTGATGGCCGCAGATTCCAACATGTGTGCAAAGTTTCAAGAGTTTTCGTGTATGTTAAGGGCCTCAAAACCCCCCAAAACATTGAAAAAATAAAAAATAAAAAAAATAATAATAATAATAATCCTTAGAAAAACAATAGGGCCTTCGCCCTTTTAGGGCTTGGGCCCTAATTAAAGCTGCAAGCAGCGATGAAAGGGCCCTCGCACCCGGGCTCACAGCCGATCGGTGGCGAATGGTGGGCACTATGCTTGTCACATCGTAAATTTAGGAGAAATATGTCAAAGTCATTTATATGTGCCAAACTTCCTGCTGCCAGCTGGTGGCGCTATGTCTATAACTGAATATTGGCATGTAGATGTGTTCAGGCCAGCACTTTTGTCAAATATATGAAGTTTGGTGCAGATTGAACACAGTATGCTTGAGCTAGTGTAAGACATTACATATCTTGTTTCCAACAGGTGGCGCTATGATTATAACTGAATATTGGCCTTTAGGTGTCTTCAGGTCAGGACTCTTACCAAACATGTGAAGTTTGGTGCAGATCAGACATTGCATGTTTAAGTTAGTGTAAAATAAGTCATTTCCTGTTGCCAACAGGTGGCGCTATGATAATAACTAAATATTGGCCTCTAGATGTGTTTAGGCCAGGACTCTTATCGAACATGTGAAGTTTGGGGCAGATCGGACTTCGTATGGCTGAGTTATTACAGATTCTATTCCCATGGCGAAACATCGAACTTTGTCAAGCCGCCAAATACACGCCCTTCAACGAAAACTCAAGATCTTCACAATTTAACATAGCAAAGGCCTTTAGAGTAGACTGACCAAATTTGGTGTTGATCTGAATAAATCTTTAGGAGGAGTTCATTACAGAGTACAACATGTCACTTCCTGTTGCCAGTAGGTGGCGCTATGACTAAAAGTGAATATGATCATGGGTATGTGTTCAGGACCAGACTCTTATCAAACATGTGAAGTTTGGGGCAGATCAGACATTGTATGGCTGAGTTATAACAACTTCCTTTTTCATGGCGAATCATCGAAATTTGACAGGCCGCCACGGACACGCCCTCCGACGAAAACTCTAGATCTTCGCAATTTAACGTCACAAAGGCCTTTAGATTAGGCTGACCAAATTTGGTGTTGATCAGAATAAATCTCTAGGAGGAGTTCGTTCAAGTATGACACCTGGAAATGGCAAAAATGACACACAATTTGCCAGGAAAAATTAAAATAACTTACTTCCTGTTGGGATTTGGATTTCGTACCTGGAGACTTTTTTGTAGGTATTGGTGTGTTGCATGTGTGTGCTGATTTTCATACATGTATGTAAAACGTAGCTCGAGGCGCACTCCGCTGAAAGTGTATAGGTGGCGCTACCGAGCCATTTTGCCATGCCCACTACTGAAACCCATATCAGACGTAAATGTTCGCCAGTTCAGATGTGTTTGCAAAGTTTCCTGAGTTTTCGGGCATGTTTAGGCCCTCAAAAATGCAATTCATTGTGGAGAATAATAATAATAATAATAATAAATATAGCTGCAAGCAGCGATGACGGGCCCTCGCCGCCAGCGCATCCGCAACCCTGGTGCCATCAGAAAAACGGTGCCCAGCGGGCACATGCATTAACAGTATCCCTGTACCAGTTTGGATTGAAGTGTCACAGCAATGAAAGGGTTAAAATCAAAATGCTTTTAAGTCATTCTGACACAATGAGAATGAGATAGGATTAGAGTTGAAAAGATTCCTTATCCTATGAGGTCATCTTGTGTTCATTCTTGGTATTACAGTCTTCATCAGCTAGTTTACAAGTGTGATATTTCAAATGTTTTTGCAGCCTCTGAAAACATGATAAACACATTTCCTTAGAATTACTTGTTTTTCATATGTAAAAAGTTGTGAAGAGTTAGGATAATGCGTTTTAAATGCTCTCTCTCTCTCTCTCTCTGTCACACACACACAGCCACTCAACTACCTCAGTCAGACTTACACACACACATACACAGACTTAAGCCCATCCCCCGACACAGAGTTAGAGTGAGAGCAGATGTTTAATAGTTTTTTAATTTTCTGTTTTTTGTTGATTATTTTATATCGATGGAACTAAGCATTTATTTCTCAGAATGACTAGTTCTATGTATGAAAAAATTTTTAAGTGTTTGGATGCTGCATTTCAATATTACGGTTATGTTTTTTCTGCTAATTTCAAAAAATCACTATAAATCAACCGTTCAAGATATCCCAAATCCGCTTGCAATTTAACATCTTCAGTATGTTGGCATCATGTTTACAAAGTTTGGTGTGAACTACTCATTCCTGCTTGGAGGAGTATGAATTTGTTTATAGCCTGATTTTTCCAAAAATCCACATTCAAATCAAAATAGCAGACTTCCTGTTGGTCGCAGCTAATAGGTGTAAATTAGAAAGTTGTCCGGCTTGATGAGAACAATATACATACCAAATTTGGTGTCTGTAGCTAAAACTAACCCCCCAACTTTTGACAAAAGGTGGCGCTATAGAGCGCCTCCTCCACGCCCATTTATGAGCCTTTGCCAGTGTCTAACTGTCATTAATACTGATGTGTGTGTTGAGTTTCATGAAAATCTAAGGTTATTAAGTGGCCCAAAAGCACAGGAAACAAATGTTAAAGTTTGACACGTTGCCATGGCAACAGAATTTAATATATCAACGACCCCTTTACAGATTCTCATCGGCCGTGTTTTGTCATTGTTCTGATGAAGTTTGAAGCAAATCGAGTAAAATTAAGAGGCTGATTTAAAAGCATTTTGAAAACGACACACTTCCTGCTGCCAGTTGGTGGCGCTATAACTTTTACTCTCAATAGTCACATCTATGTGATCGGCATCATACAATGAACAAACTCCTGACGTTTCATCAGAATCAGACAATGTGTGCAATAGTTATTAGCCATTTCCTGTTTCTCATTTTTCGCCATAATTTCGTCGCCTCGCCACAGCCAAACCGTTCGAGATATCAAAAATCCCCTGGCAATTTTGCATCCCCAATGTCTTGAGATCATGCTGACCGAGTTTGGCTGCCATCGGAATAAAGGCCTCAGAGGAGTATATCAAATTCCAGAGCATGCGCTTTTTAAACAGCCTTGAATAGCTCACTTCCTGTTGGGTGGAGCCTTTGACATGAGTGTGAAAGTTGTTCGGCTCAATGAGATCTATATGTGTACTGAGTTTCATATGAATACGTGCAAGTATGTGTGAGCTATACATCAAGTTTTCTGACTGTGTTGCAGGGGGCGCCGTAGAGCCCCTGTGCCACCCCTGGGTCCCAGTCTCTGCGACGTCCTAATGGCCGCAGATTCCAATGTGTGTGCCAATTTTCAAGAGTTTTTGAGCATGTTAAGGGCCCCAAAACCACCAAAAACATTGAAAAAAAAAAAATAATAATAATAATAATAATCCTTAGAAAAACAATAGGGCCTTCGCCCTTTTAGGGCTCGGGCCCTAATAATCCTTAGAAAAACAATAGGGCCTTCGCCCTTTTAGGGCTCGGGCCCTAAATATAGCTGCAAGCAGCGACGACGGGCCCTCGCCGCCAGCGCATCCGCAACCCTGGTGCCATCAGAAAAACGGTGCCCAGCGGGCACATGCATTGACAGTAACTCTGTACCAGTTTGGATTGAAGGGTCACAGCAATGAAAGGGTTAAAAGCAAAGTGCTTGTAAGTCATTCTGGTACACTGAGAATGAGCTGAAAAAGATTCCTTATCCTATGAGGTCATCTTGTGTTCATCCTTGGTATTACAGTCTTCATCTGCTAGTTTACAAGTGTGATATTTTAAATGTTTCTGCAGTCTCTGAAAACATGATAAACATATTTCCTAAGAATGACTTGTTTTTCATATGTAAAAAGTTGTGAAGAGTTAGGATAATGCACTTTAAATGCACTCTGTCTCTCTCAGTCTCTCTCTCTCTCTCTCTCTCTGTCACACACACACACACTCAGCCACTCAACTACCCCCAGTCACACTTACACACACACATACACAGACTTAAGCCCATCCCCCGACACAGAGTTAGAGTGAGAGAGTTAGAGTGAGATCAGATGCTGAATAGTTTTTTAATTTTCTTTTTTATATCGATGGAACTAAGCATTTATTTCTCAGAATGACTAGTTCTATGTATGAATTTTTTTTAAAGTGTTTGGATGCTGCATTTTAATATTACGGTTATGTTTTTTCTGCTATAAATCAACCGTTCAAGATATCCCAAATCCGCTCGCAATTTAACATCTTCAGTATGTTGGCATCATGTTCACAAAGTTTGGTGTGAACTACTTATTCCTGCTTGGAGGAGTATGAATTTGTTTATAGCCTGATTTTTCCAAAAATCCACATTCAAATCAAAATAGCAGATTTCCTGTTGGTCGCAGCTAATGGGTGTAATTTAGAAAGTTGTCCGGCTTGATGAGACCAATATACATATCAAGTTTGGTGTCTGTAGCTAAAACTAACCCCCCGACTTTTGACAAAAGGTGGCGCTATAGAGCGCCTCCTCCACGCCCGTTTATGAGCCTTTGCCAGTGTCTAACTATCATTAATACTGATGTGTGTGTTGAGTTTCATGAAAATCTAAGCTTATTAAGTGGCCCAAAAGCACAGGAAACAAATGTTAAAGTTTGACACGTTGCCACGGCAACAGCATTTAATGTATCAAAGACCCCTTTACAGATTGTCATCGGCCGTGTTTTGACATTGTTCTGATGAAGCTTGAAGCAAATTGAGTAAAATTAAGAGGCTGATTTAAAAGCATTTTGAAAACGACACACTTCCTGCTGCCAGTTGGTGGCGCTATAACTTTGACTTATGATAGTCACATCTATGTGATCGGCATCATACAACTAACAAACTCCTGAAGTTTCATCAGAATCAGACAATGTGTGCAATAGTTATTAGCCATTTCCTGTTTCTCATTTCTTGCCATAATTTAGTCGCCTCGCCACGGCCGAACCGTTCGAGATATCAAAAATCCCTCCACAATTTAGCATCCGCAATGTCTTGAGGTCATGCTGACCGAGTTTGGTGGCCGTCGGAATACAGGCCTCAGAGGAGTATATCAAATTCCAGAGCATGCGCTTTTTAAACAGCCCTGAATAGCTCACTTCCTGTTGGGATTAGCTCATCACATAGAGTGCGTGATTTGTTCGGCTCAGTGAGATCTACATGTGTACCGAGTTTCATATGTATACGTGCAAGTATGTGCGGGATATACAGGGGTTGGACAGTGAAACTGAAACACCTGGGTTTAGACCACAATTAGTATGCCGTTTGGCCTCCTTTTGCAGCCAATACAGCATTATTTCATCTTGGGAATGACAAATACAAGTCCTGCACGGTAGCCAGAAGGATTTTGAGCCATTCCTTTCGCAGAACAGTGGCCAGGTCACTATGTGATGTTGGTGTATGAAAACATTTCCTGACTCGCTCCTCCAAAACACCCCAAAGTGGCTCAATAATATTCAGATCTGGTGACTGTGCAGGCCATGGGAGATGTTTAACTTTACTCTCATGTTCATCAAATCACTCTTGTCACCAGTCTTGCTGTGTGTATTGGTGCATTATCATCCTAATACACGGCACCACCTTCAGGGTACAATGTTTGAGCTATTGGGTGCTCAAAGTCAACCTTCACACTCTGCTCTTATTGGTGGAATGTGCGATCAGTAAAGACTGGCCACCAGGCTGCATAAATATAGCCATGAAACCTCCAACACTATATTGGCCAGTGTTTCAGTTTCATTGTCCAACCCCTGTACATCAAGTTTTGGGAAGGTGTTCCAGGGGGCGCTGTAGAGCCCCTGTGCCACGCCCGGGTCCCAGTCTCTGCGGCGTCCTAATGACCGCAGATTCCAATGTGTGTGCCGATTTTCAAGAGTTTTTGAGCATGTTAAGGCCCCCAAAATGCCCGTTTAGTCAAAAAAAATAAAATAAAATAATAATAATAATAATAAATATAGCTGCAAGCAGCGATGACAGGCCCTCGCCGCCAGCGCATCCGCAACCCTGGTGCCATCAGAAAAACGGTGCCCAGCGGGCACATGCATTAACACTATCCCTGTACCAGTTTGGATTGAAGTGTCACAGCAATGAAAGGGTTAAAATCAAAATGCTTTTAAGTCATTCTGACACAATGAGAATGAGATAGGATTAGAGTTGAAAAGATTCCTTATCCTATAAGGTCATCTTGTGTTCATCCTTGGTATTACAGTCTTCATCAGCTAGTTTACAAGTGTGATATTTCAAATGTTTTTGCAGCCTCTGAAAACATGATAAACACATTTCCTTAGAATGACTTGTTTTTCATATGTAAAAAGTTGTGAAGAGTTAGGATAATGTGTTTTAAATGCTCTCTCTCTCTCTCTGTCACACACACACAGCCACTCAACTACCTCAGTCAGACTTACACACACACATACACAGACTTAAGCCCATCCCCCGACACAGAGTTAGAGGGAGAGAGTTAGAGTGAGAGCAGATGTTTAATAGTTTTTTAATTTTCTGTTTTTTGTTGATTATTTTATATCGATGGAACTAAGCATTTATTTCTCAGAATGACTAGTTCTATGTATGAATTTTTTTTTTAAGTGTTTGGATGCTGCATTTCAATATTACGGTTATGTTTTTTCTGCTAATTTAAAAAAAATCACTATAAATCAACCGTTCAAGATATCCCAAATCCGCTTGCAATTTAACATCTTCAGTATGTTGGCATCATGTTTACAAAGTTTGGTGTGAACTACTCATTCCTGCTTGGAGGAGTATGAATTTGTTTATAGCCTGATTTTTCCAAAAATCCACATTCAAATCAAAATAGCAGACTTCCTGTTGGTCGCAGCTAATAGGTGTAAATTAGAAAGTTGTCCTGCTTGATGAGAACAATATACATACCAAATTTGGTGTCTGTAGCTAAAACTAACCCCCCAACTTTTGACAAAAGGTGGCGCTATAGAGCGCCTCCTCCATGCCCATTTATGAGCCTTTGCCAGTGTCTAACTGTCATTAATACTGATGTGTGTGTTGAGTTTCATGAAAATCTAAGCTTATTAAGTGCCCTAAAAACACAGGAAACAAATGTTAAAGTTTGACACGTTGCCATGGTTATTAGCCATTTCCTGTTTCTCATTTCTCGCCATAATTTCGTCGCCTCGCCACGGCCGAACCGTTCGAGATATCAAAAATCCCTCCGCAATTTAGCATCCTCAATGTCTTGAGGTCATGCTGACCGAGTTTGGTGGCCGTCGGAATAAAGGCCTCAGAGGAGTATATCAAATTCCAGAGCATGCGCTTTTTAAACAGCCCTGAATAGCTCACTTCCTGTTGGGATTAGCTCATCACATAGAGTACGTGATTTGTTCGGCTCAGTGAGATCTACATGTGTACCGAGTTTCATATGTATACGTGCAAGTATGTGCGGGATATACATCAAGTTTTGGGAAGGTGTTCCAGGGGGCGCTGTAGAGCCCCTGTGCCACGCCCGGGTCCCAGTCTCTGCGGCATCCTAATGACCGCAGATTCCAAGGTGTGTGCCAAATTTTCAAGAGTTTTTGAGCATGTTAAGGCCCCCAAAATGCCCCGTTTAGTCTAAAAAAAAAAAAAATAATAATAATAATCCTTAGGGGATCAATAGGGCCTTCGCCCTTTCAGGGCTTCGGGCCCTAATAGTAATCCTTAGGGGATCAATAGGGCCTTCGCCCTTTCAGGGCTTCGGGCCCTAAAAATAATAATAATAATAATCCTTAGGGGATCAATAGGGCCTTCGCCCTTTTAGGGCTCGGGCCCTAATAATAATAATAATAATAATCCTTAGAAAAACAATAGGGCCTTCGCCCTTTTAGGGCTTGGGCCCTAATAATCCTTAGGGGATCAATGGGGCCTTCGCCCTTTTAGGGCTCGGGCCCTAATAATCCTTAGGGGATCAATAGGGCCTTCGCCTTTTTAGGGCTCGGGCCCTAATAATCCTTAGAAGAACAATAGGGCTCTCGCCCTTTTAGGGCTCGGGCCCTAATAATAATAATCCTTAGGGGATCAATAGGGCCTTCGCCCTTTTAGGGGTCGGGCCCTAATAATAAACGGAGCAATTACAATAGGGTCCTCGCACTGCTGTGGTCGGGCCCTAAATATTGCCTATTCAAGGAATACAATAAAGAGTTTTGTTAAATGCAATTGGTTGCCTTGTGCTTTTTAAACGTTATTATTATTATTTATTATTATTATTATTTTTTGTGATTTATTTTTTTTATTATTTGATTGCCATTTGTAATATTTACTTATGTTGTATGCTTAACATTATGTGAATGTTATTAAATAACACTGGGATGCAAGTAATTAACCTTTTCAAATTTGACATTAAAAAAATCAAAACTTAAATTTATTGTTTGATAGTGTCTAAATATACATTTAAATGCAAAACATAAGATAAATAAATAAATAAACAAATAAATAACAAGTAACCAGTTATGACCGGCAAAACTCTTTTGAGCAACTAGAGCAACAAGAGTAGAGCATAAACCTTGGCATTACATATGAGTATTATTTTTCTGGCCACCAAACGCCTCTTTACACTTGAATTTAAAAGTGTTTTCTATATTGTAACCCTAAATACTAAGCATATTAGAAAATGTTATATTTTAAATGGTCATTCATGGATCATAATTATTGCATATATTATTTAGTACCAAAAATCTCCTCAAAATATTAACTAAATAGAACTGAACTAAACTATAGTACAGTTATTTAATTGATTAAAAGTTACACTTAAGGTGTTTGGTCACATCTGACTGACAAAGTGTATGAGAACATATTAATGCTGTCTCTATCACTCCCCAGAATAAAATGTAATTGTAAAGCGTAGTTAGAGTAGTTATCAATACACAATCAATACCCATTTTGTGTTAATAATTACTGCAAGTATAGTGAATCTGCTGTCTCTCCTACTTAAACCCATTTGAACATATTGACAGCGTGGAGTTGTTTGGAACTTTCGAGAGCTCCATGAACCATGTAATTGCGTGGCGGTGAGATCAAAGCACGTCGCAAGTCTGTCTCTCATCGGCTCTGCTGAAGACGGGGCGGAAATTATGCAGCTCATTAGCATTTAAAGTGATACACACCAAAACAACTCCAACTCTTCTTTTTTTAGACACGCCCCAAAAATGACATTTTCTGTTGCTCATCTACGGCACAAGCAAAGGTCCATCTTACATGGTTTTACTAATTTGTGCATTTTACTCCGTATTGTTAAGTTGACTGTACAAACCCTTAAGTAAAGCTGACAATTTGAGTTTTTTTGTAGAAACCACTGTTATATTACGTCCATAACGTTAAATGCATTTTTTAAGTAATGTGAACAAGGATGTATAGAGTGAAACTAACAACTGTGA